>SKCR01042727.1:0-55095 GCA_019454045.1 Zanthoxylum bungeanum
AGTCACTTTGAGTTAGGTTTGTAGTAAGGATCACACTCAGCAATTCAGAGGCTCTGGGGGATGGACCAGTCTATCCCCTGCCAGTAGCATCTCCAGGAGAAAGATGTTACAACCCAATATCATGAGCATCGTCAATAAATGATGATGATGATATGATTGCTGCTTGCATAACTTACAGGGTTTAACATTAGACAACTTTGGTCGAAAAACTTCACATCCGGCTGAGAACGATGGACATAAAATGTTTAGTGAATTAGTTGAAAAAGATAAAAAGATATCGTTTGATGGTGTTGGCATGTCGACTTTTAAATTTATTGTCAAACTACTCCACATTTAAATATGTTATCGAATGACTGATAAAATCATTGATATGATATTAGAGTTGCTTGGATAGATATTACCAGCTAGCATAGAATTCCAAAATCATATTACGAGGTGAAGAAAATTTTGGGTGATTTGGGATTGGGGTATGAATCGATACATGCCTGTAAGATGATTGTGTCTTATTTCGAGCATAGTATAATCCCTTGAGAATTGTCCAATCTGTTGAGAAAATTGATATAAGATCCATGGTACTGAGAATAAGGTGCCTAAGAAGGTGTTACGTTATTTTTCCGTTGACACCTAAACTATAAAGGTTTTTATCATGTCACATCATATATGATATGAGATGGCACCATGATAAGAGAGTTGGTGATGAGGGCGTTATTAGACACCCTGCTAATTCAAATGAGTGGAAATACTTCGATGATATGTACCTATGTTTCGCCGAGTACCCTCGTAATGTTAGGTTAGGCCTCACATCTGATGGTTTTAATCCTTTTGAAAATATGTATAACTCTTACAGCATGTGGCATGTGGTAATTATACCTTATAACTTACCACTATGAAAGTGAATAAAAAACCATTTCATGTTCATGTCCTTACTTATACTGGGTTCATGTTCCCCTAGTAAAGATATTGATGTTTACTTGAGGTTGTTGATTGAAGAGTTATATATCAGTGTAAGTACCTATGATGCAATTACTGAGCAGTATTTTCAAATGCACGCGGTATTATTGTGAATTATTAATGACTTTCCAACATATAGTTTAATATCCGGGTGGAGTATTAAGGGTTTTATATGGCATGTCCAGTGTGCAAGTGATACATCTTCAAACATGTATGGACAAAACGATTAGATATACATGCCACATAATATTTTTAGACCTTAGTCATCCCTGAAGGAGAAGTAAATTAATTATCGATCGTCCATAACCTAGAAGTATACCCAACAGTTTATCTGGATTTGATATACTTTACCAACATCAGATACTAACAAATACCATATCCAAGAAACATCCTAAAAATAAAGATACCCATCACAAACGTCAACCAGAAAAGTTGAATTGGACGGGAAATAGCATTTTCTTTTAGCTAGAGTACTAGAGGAGTCTAAGTCTGAGACATAATTTAAATGTAATGCACATTGAGAAAAAATATGCGAAAATGTGGTTGGCAAATTGTTGAACATTTCGAAGAGAAAGACAAAAGACACTGAAATTCCACGTTTGTACCTGTAGGATATGGAAATTCGCAAAGATCTACACTTGCGATCCACTTCTAGAGGTTATGTCAAACCACCTGCTTGTTATGTCCTAAGTCTGGCTGAAAGGAAGTCATTCTGTGAGTGGTTGAAAATAGTAAAACTTTCCGATAGGTATGCATCAAATATAGGAAGATGTGTTAGAGATGACACAATAACTAGGTTGAAGAGTCTTAACTGTCACGTGCTTCTGGAAATTCTTCTTCTCGTGAGCATTCGTATGTCCTTTCCACTTCAAGTATTCGGCACAGTTCTAGATTTATGTGATTTCTTCAAATAATTATATCAGAGGATTTTAACCATGTCGATGATGATGAACTTGGTAAACAATCATTTCTCATTCTTTTCAGTTGGGACAGATACTTCTACGTGTATTTTTTGATGTAATGATTACATGACAGTGCATTTATCTGTAGAAGAATGGAAAGAATGTCATGTCCACTTCAGATGGATGTACCACATAGAAAGGTAGCTTTTGTAAATATATATTAGTTTTGTTGCTAAATATTTTAGGGCATTGAGGCGGTACAAGCAATATGTATGAAACAAGACGCGACTAGAAGGGTAAATTGTTGAGGCCTATTTAGTAAACGAAGCCCTAACATCATTTTCGATATGAATCACACGATGTCTCTGTTTTCCATCAAAATTATAGACCCATCGGGAAGATGACTGTTAAAATACTTACAATCGAGGAACAACAACATGCTTATTGGTTTGTTCTGAATAATTACAATGAGGTACAGACGTATCTACAGTACATGCCTGAACTCAATTAAATAATTTGAATAATTTACAAGGATTTTTGAATAATTTTATCATTTTTTAATGTAGACATCATGAATGTTGGTTTCTATTAAGGTCCCAAGATCAAAAAAATCATGAAATAAGTGCGATACAAATCAACGAAGTTGCGGAATACTTACATCGATCGGGTTGAGCGACGCAGAGACGAACAAAACTAAAATTCTGCCTCATGGACTGCTCGGCAGTGACTGTCATAGCTCACTGGTTTTTGGCTCGGTTTTGGTCCTTCGTCAAGCTCCAAGCTTCGTCGAACGATTTCCCGGCTCATGGGTGGACTTTCCTATCACCTTCGCATGTCTCTCGGAGTGCTAGCTCTTGTGATTTTGCCACAAAAATCACACACTCATGCTTCCCATCTCACGGTTTCTTGACAGAAACCAGTGAAGTAAATTTTTGCCCCTCCATGGGCGTGAAGAAGAGAGAGATAAAGAGAGAAGGAGAGATGAAAATGTGTTTAAAAAGTGATTTGTGTGTTGTTTTTCTAAAACATATACCAAAAATTTGAAAATCAAATACCAAATATTAAAATATTTGTATATGTTTTCAAACATCACTATTGAGTGTTAAACACTCTTCCATTCAACTACACACATCATTTCATCAATCAATCAAGTTGCAAGTCACATCACTCAAAGTGACATTTGATTTGACGCTTGATACGACTAATGATTTCACGCTTGATTTGACTTGCATGCCGCACTCGAATTCGAAATGCGAATGCGCTCGCAAATAATCTCAGGCTCGGGTTCGCTAATTCCAAATTAACGAATTTTCCGTGTGTGACGTAATTAAATGATTACGCCTAGTGAAATCACTATTCACGTCGCTAACGAATTAATTCTAAATTAATTCGTTCGCCCGAATTAAATCTATTTTAATTCCGCGTCGAAATCTAATTTCATTTAATATATCGAATATATTAATTAATCGATTAATTCCAAATTAATCGTTATCTCTCTTTAATTGATATTTATCCCAGATAAAATATCTCCTTAATTAATTCCAGATTATTTTCTCTCTCTTCTAATTAATCCCAGATTAATTTAGAGTGCGAGTCGTCATATGGTCATCGGTCATCTTCGGAAGCGACCCATGAGATCCTCGGATATGTTGGCAGTAAATTTCGGTCGTCGGACTATCCGAACACGTAAGTACCAAGTACTACGTTTGTACCGATTACAAGACAAGGTTGGATTCTAGCAAAGCGCCATGCCTACCCAATTCTCCAGAAATATCCTTACAGGAATAAAATGATCTATATCAGGCGTAGTACACGTAGTATTGCGTATGTCGATCCAGTATCGGATGATCACGTGCTAGGCCTGTGGCTGGAATTGTGTATGCCCCGTACGAGAGTACATGTCGGATGTCTGGTAACTAGTCTCTATAATCGGATAAAAATGACCTTGTCATTTTATCCCGATGACTGCAGTACTTAAGAGTACTAGTACCATATCATACGTGACAATCATCTCCATATGACTGGAGTGATACTTCCGTCTTGACATCACACCCAACACACTACTATTCTTCATTATACCCAGCATAGGCGTACAGAACCACCCTTTAAAGCCCTGGACGACCGCAACCAAAGTATATTGATTGTCGCAAGTATTAGCAGAACCTCGGAATTCCAGATTTCGGACTTCCATAGACAATAGTCATACTGCCAATGGAATTCCGAGGGGGTCTATCCAGAGCGAAGCTGTTTCCCGTTAGCATCGGTAAAACACAACCTCCTATTACACTTGCATGATTATCTTACACCCAATATATGGGAACTATGTCGTTGTGCCCTCACAACGCAGACAAGTGTAATACTAGTCTTTTACGCATTCATCGATGTCCGATCTCGATTAATACTCTGACTATGGATATTTAATGATTTTATCGTTCGTGGACTGATATTGTCTCATATCATTCTCGGTCCAGGAACAAATCATAAGGACCTCTCATCATTTATACATCTAAGTGATCTAATCACAAATGATAAGAGTGTAATTTCCTTTGTCATATTGTTATTTGTACAACAAACCATGATCTGTACAAATAGTGATGCTATGGGTCATAATTGTCAACAATCTCCCACTTGGCCTATAGCCAGTCTCGAGTGTCTTACACCTGAACTATATACGGTTGGCTCAAACTGCTGAGAAATGCTTTTCGTCAGCGGATTTGCATGATTATCATATGGTGCGATTTATTCGATCATCACATTGCCACGATGTATAATCCTGTTGAGTTCTAATAAATGTCCCAAGATCAACAAATCAAGCAAGAAAACGCATGAATACACAACATAGGAGGTGCGGAATATACTCACATTGAATTCGGTTTTGATGCAAAGAAGAACAAAAATGTTTTGGCCTCCTCCATGAAGCTCGGCAGTAGATATTTGACAGGGGGCTGCTCGGTTTTGGTCCATCTTGTTCTTGAAGATTCGGCCATTGAAGACCTCCATTGAAGCTCCAAGCTTCAAGCTTTCCATGCTCATAAATTCATTTCCCTATCACCTTAGGATAACTCTATGTGTGGCTAGCACTTGGTTTTGAAACAAAATCAATTCTTGCTTCTCATTACTTCTCGGCAGAACCAGAAAAAAACGAGAGAGAAGAAGAATAAAAAAAAAACGCTCCAAGCCGATAGAGAAAAAGGAGGGAAAAGAAGAAGATCGTGTCTTGCATGTTGGAGAGAGAAAAACCTTTTTCATTTTGTTTTATATTTATTTCATTTACCAAGTAAAATAAAATAAATATAAAACATAGTATTACTTAATACAAAGTCAAGTGGAAAAAAGCAAAAAGCAAAAGTCCTTTCACCTTTTACTATTCACATCAAGTCACTTTAAAAAGTGACAACATGTCATGTCACATCACATCACTCAAAGTGACAAGTGATTTGACAATTGATGCTACTAGCGATTTGACGCTTGATGTGACTTGCGTGTCGCGCTCGAATTCGAAATACGAATGCGCTCGCAATCACTCTCGGGCTCGGGTTCGCTAATTCCAATTAACGAATTTTCCGTCGCGTCGTAATTAAATGATTACGCCTAGCAAAATCACTATCACGTCGCTAACGAATTAATTCTAAATTAATTCGTTCGCCCGATTAAGATATAATTTAATTCCGCGTCGAAAATCCAATTTCTTATAATATATCGAATATATATTTTATCGATTAATTCCAAATTAATCGTTCTCTCTCTTAACGATATTTTATCCGAGATAAAAATCTCCGTAATTAATCCCAGATTAATTTTCTCTCTCTTCCAATTAATCCCAGATTAATTTTCTCTCTCTTCAATTAATCCCAGATTAATTTTCTCTCTCTTCCAATTAATCCCAGATTAATAAAGTGCGAGTCATACGTCATCGGTGAATCTTCAGGAAGCGACCCATGAGATCTCCGGATATGTGGGCAGCAAATACGGTCGTCGGACTATCCGAAACACGTAAGTACCTCGTATACGTTTATACCGATTTACAAGACAAGGTTGGCTTCTAGCAAAGCGCCCATGCCTACCCAATTTCTCCAGAAATATTCTTACAGGATATTTAGATCTGTATCAAGCGTAGTATACCATAGTATTGTGTATATCAGCCCAGTATCAGATAGTCACGTGCTAGGGCTGGGGCTGGATAAGTGTCTGCCCCGTCCGAAGCACATGTCGGATGTCTGGTAAATAGTCTCTATAATCGGATATACATGACCTTGTCATAATATCTCGATGGCTGGCCAGCACTTAAGAGCACTAATACCGTATCCTGCGTGACATCATCTCCACTATAACTGAAGTGATACTTCCGTCTCGACATCACACCCATACACTACGACTCTCTGATAAACCCAGAAGCGGTGTACGCAGAGAACCGGTTAAAGCCTGTACCACCAAGACCAAAGTCTACCGCTTATCGCAAGTATTAGCGATGCAAGTCTCAGGTTAAGACTATACACACCTACCTTGATTTCGGCCTCCCATAGACACATAGTCATAATACCAATGGGATTCCGAGGGTCCATCCAGAGCGAAGCTGTTTCCCGTACCATCGGTGAAAACACAACCTCCTATCGCACTTGCATAAGTATCCAATACTAAAATATGAGAACTATGTCGTTGTGCCCTCACAACGCGCACAAGTGCAATACTAGCCTATTCCGCATTATCGATGTCCTGTCTCGATAATACTCCGGCTAGGGATATTTAATGATTAATCCTTCGTGGACTGATACTGTCTCATATCATCTCAATCCAGGAACTAATCATATGGACCTCTCTTCATTATACATATATGGTGATCTAATCACAAATGAAGAGAGTGCATTTCCTTGTCACATAGTTAATTTGTACAAACAACACCGTGATCTGTACAAATAGTGACGCTATGGGTCATATTATCCAACAATCTCCCACTGGCACATAGCCAGTCACTCGAGTGTCTAACACCCGAACTATGTACGGTTCGCTCAAATTGCTGAGGAAAGGTTTTCGTCAGCGGATTTGCGTAATTATCTTCTGACGCGATTTATACGATCATCACATCGCCACGATATGATCCGAACCGAATCAGTGAATATAGAAGTATATATCTGGATCGTCGATGAGACCATTAATTCTTTAGCCTATGCTGACGCCTAGCTCAGTTGCTAACAGAACTATATCTAATCTAATTAGATTTATTATCGATCCAAATGGCTTCTATTGCTGCTTCAGCTGCAGCAATAATCCGCATTTGTTGTTAATTCGGCAACAGTTATCTTGCTCGGAATATTTCCAGCTTACTGTCCCGTTATTCAAACTTTATAGTACCGCAGTATTTACCGGTTTGGAAACTTGTAGCAGTGATCCTAGTCACTTCAAGTTCTCCATCTCCATAGTTTAAGACAACATCTTTAGTTCTCTAAGATACTAATAGATGTCCTTAACTTCAATCCAATGACTATCAAATGGATTGTCCCGATTGTGACTCCATATGCTCAAAGCGTATGAGACACAATACAAGTACATTTTAAATGTACAATTTCCAGAGAGTGTTTAACAACTCCAAATCTATCCCTGTAGATCTTTATTCCTTGAATAAAGGTTGTTACTCCCAGAATTCACGGAGAATTTCTTATGAAAGCCAAGCTTTCACGATTGTTTATGGGAATTTCATTTATCAGTGCTCTCCCACTAACCTCCTTATATACACAAGATTATTTCGTTTTGAGTCAAATCATAAAACCATTATGATTATATCAAAATGTCAGTTCCAAGAACCTTATGCTTGTTTCAATCCAAACATGGATCGAATAAACCTGCAAACCATATTTGTCGGTTATATAAAATCGTCAGGATGTTGTAAGCATCCTCCAAAAGGTTTCCTTTTCAGGAAAGCGATTTTGATCTGAAACTGACACATTTCATAAATGAAATATGCAGTTATCAACAAGTATCTTCAAAATGGATTTACCATGGCAACAGGTAAAAGGTTGAACCGTTATTAACACAATGTTGATAACGATACCTTTCCGTCAAAAGCCCGGCTTTGTACGTTGGTATGTTTCCATTCATGTATGTCTTCCTTGAAGACGTTTAATGTACCAATAGGCACAATGCCTTGTGGTTACAACTAGTATCACAAATAGTTGTTATACATGGAATCCATTTCGGATTCATGGCACACTGCCATAATAGGGAGTCGATACCTCGTATCACTTCCTCAAAACGTAGTCGGCGGATATACCTTCATAAGATTGACATCTTTATGAGGTTAGATCAGAAACCCATACCCTAGGTCATTTTCTGACTCTATCCGATCTACGAGTTTCTTGTGTATCTGAAGATTAATGGTATAGATTCATCATAGATGAACTATTTGTGTTCCATTAAGGACTTCGTGCCTTGAACAGTATTACTTCGATTTTCATCGAGTATCACTATCCTCCCACTGACCACTGCATATCGGTATTCCTCTCAGGAAAAACCGCATGGTGAGCAACAATCACATTGTTCTCATGTGAGATTTACAAGTACTATACTTATGGTTTCCTTTAGGATAACAATATTGGCACTTATCCAATTTGGGTCCTTAGTTTGGTATCATCCAAACGTTATGCCTGGCATACCCAAATTGTCAGGAATGAGAAACCCGGTTTCTTTCCCGTTCATATCCTATATGACATCTGTCAAACAGATTTATATGGAACCTTATTCTAAATAAGTTATTGCACTGTTAAAAACTTATCCGTTGAAGGAAATGGTTGCTCAGAGCGGATCATGATTAGCCTTATCATGTCTAACATGATTCGGTTAATCCGTTCGGACACACCGTCACTTTGACTTGTTCCGGGAGGAGTCCTCATTTGAAAGAATACTATACTCTTTCAAGTATATAAGAAACTTGGTTAAGTGTTTTCCATTACGGTCTTACCGTGACGGTATAATACTATACTCGATCTGTTTGTCTATTTCGTGTCGAAACTTTAAAAGTTTCCGATTTGTGTTCTAAAAAGAAACACATAACCATAATGCGATGCCACATCCGTAAAGGTCACGAAATATTCATGTTCACATCTAGCCTAGCTAGATATGGGCCCACAAACTTCACCATGAATAGGGCTAAAACAGATCGGTGGCCCTTTTACTATTACCAAGTAAATAGTATTTTATGTACTTTACCTAATAAACTAGATTCGCCAGACCTTATTTGAATAGACAAATCAGTCCTAGTACCACTCTTCAAAAGTGTGGATATACGAGTCTCGTTAAATTGTGTCCAAGACAACAATGCCACAAATAAGTTCTTATTGATCAAATCAATTTGAGCTATTTATTTGTCATTTTATATGTTTGAGATTTATTTATATTCAAAATATAAATTCTGTTATTTACATCTAATGTATTTATCTCCGTATCATCTTATATAATAAAACACGTAGTGTTCTATAATATAAAGGTTTTATCCGCAACGGATAAAACATGATATAGAATATGTCTCTAGTCAAAACTAGTTACATTATAACAGTTCCTAATTTAAGTACACACCCGAAGGGAGTTCCTAAACTTAGGTATCTACGGTCGAAACAGCGACTTTCGTCCCGTTTCCGATTCGCAGAGCAATCTCAGCTTGAAGTCAGTATTCTGCTCAAAGCAGATTCTGAACATCAATACATATATTTTATGTACCACACTAAGTATTTAAATCTAATTTCAATACTAGCTGTGAACATAACTAAGACAAAACATTTTTAAAGTAAGAGCCTTGCCCTTTCTTAATTCCTTCGTGTCTGCCATATCCAAATGGTAGTCACTTTGGGATATTTCAATTATCTTTTCAATATTTCAGAAACCTTTGGCCAAGCCTTGGTTTTCGGAATATCGAAATGATGTGCACCTCGTTGCTACATGCCCAATTGCAAACTTTGACTTTATCTCCTCTAGAATAGTCAATTAATTCTCCAGAATTATAAATTGCATTTTAATACTTCTTAAATCTAAAATTAGATTTATGACAAGTATATTAAATTAAGCATTAAAGTCATCATCACATAAATCTTCCAAAGATTTTATGCTCTACTTTATTTTGCTTAATTTGGGCTTAAGGTATAATAAGTTATTTTATCAAATAAATTAACCTATATTTATTCCCAATTTGAAAATTAAATCATTTAAAATATTTCAATCCCAGATTATATTTTAAATATCCAACTTTTCAAATTTATCTTGATTACAATAGTCCAACTATTTAATCAACGATTAGTGGTACTATATATATTATAATGATTATAATAGTCCAACTATATAATCAAATATAATCCAAATTAATTAACCTCAATTACATTGATTACTATAATCCAATTATAAAATCAACTGTAAACTGAAATTAATTAATTCAAATATATTGATTAATATAATCCAATTATAATAATCAAGTATAATACAGTCCAACTGTTTATTAAAACAACAATTTAAATATTAGTCCAACTAACATTTATCTAATGACGAAATAATTTAAATGAGCGCGTTATGGCGAGTAATTGAACGAGTATTGCAAATTCAATTTCTTGCCTCCCACTATTTTCGTCGAGCCTCTAAACCTTGTCGAGTACTCGGGAAACCGTGTTCCTAGTGGGCAGGATCCCGTTAAATATCACACAATCTTGACTTTGGCCAACAAATTGTATGATAATTAACTAGGTAGATCTCGAAGATCAATTGGATCCCATCCAATTCCTAGATCCGTAGGCGGATATCCAAATCCTAAACATATATCTTATATATGCCAATACATCCAATGTATTACCTAACCTTTTTCCTCTGAATCAACTAAGCCTTGGCTTTGGCACAACAAACCTAGTGATCCCAGTCAAGCGCGACCCATTGACCATGGAAAGCTTCGTAATCAATGTCGATGGACAAGAAGTGGTCTTGACTTTGGCCAACAAACCACAACTTGGACAAGACATCGATATGGAACAAAACTCTCGTGATTCAAACACATCTTGACGGACAAAGGGCTGACTTTGGCCACCAATCCAATGCCAATCTCGGATTTGAGTGAGAATCACTCAATGGAAGGAAAAACACTTGATATTAAGCGAGGGTTTTTCGCGTGCAATTGGTACCAATTTATTATCTTTGTTAAGGTTCATCATCATACACCCTTAAACATGCATTCTAAACACATAATAAAGCGCATATGAAATAAAATAATAATGATATGCGGATGGATACTTTACATTGATCCTAGATCAAATCTCTCATTTTCTCTCTCCAAAGCTCGCACATGTATTTACTTCTACCCGTTACAGTACACTTCTAAAGAAACCTCATTTACATTGAGGGGAATAGGGGAAGAAGAGAATACAAAAAGTATAGAGGTGATAAGGCTGGACACGCAGGTCCAATTAATAAATCAAATTTATTACAATTTCCAAAATCGTCCCACCCGACTAATATCCATCCGATATACTTATTCATGCATCGCAACCATGTATTCATACAAGCATGTTATCAATCAATCAAATCCAATTAATTAATCGATAATTAGTGATCATCCAATGTTCAAAAACGATTTGATTTTTGCTCGAGTCAAAACTCGTTTTGCGAATAAGTACTCAAAGTACGAATTCTGAATTAAATTAAACTACATAATTAAATCCAATTTAATACGCATTTAATTCTAATTCACTATTTAATTCCAAATTAAATATTACACCTTTATTAACGAACCTTTACGACTTAAATTCCAAATTTAATCGTAACGGGTCTCAAAGCCCGATTAACATCTAATGTTTATTTAATTAAAGTCCAATGAGCTTTTAATTAATTTCTATAAGGCGTGGACTTTTGGTCAACTCGGGTCAAACGAACAACCAAAATCCAATCCGGGAGTTACCCCAAAGCCTTTAAATTAATTTTGGCCCATTAGGCCCAATTAAATAATTAAGGTCCATTTAAGTCATAATTGGACTTATGGATGCGGTTTTAGGCCCCAATTGGATCCAACCAAATTTGCCTAAACTCAACTTTGTTACAACAAAGCCCAAAAGCCCAATTACAACCTAACAAGCCCAATTTCCAAAATCAAGCCCAAATTAATTAACTTATAAAATTCCAAATTTCACAATTAATTAACCTAAGTGTAATACACAATCAATTACCCAATTAACATTTCTAAAACATCAATTAGCCTAATTAATCATGCACTTTAACAACCAAATAGTGTCCAACACAATTCAATTAAAATCAAACCCAATTTACATGCTTTCAAGTCTCGGCAATTAGGGGTTTTTCAATCCGATTCGGTTTCAATCCAATGAATCCACAATCATCATTTCCCAAAAATCAATTCAATTCCATCCAATGAATTAAAACAAAAAATCAAAATGAATTTCATGTTCATTAAGATTCGGCCAAGCCACTTTAAAAGGGAAAAAATGTTCCAAATCAAAATTCAATCCAATTGAACTTCAAAACAACATTACCCAATTGTTTTAAGTCATCCAATGATCAAAAAACAAATTAATTCCAAGACATTAGGGTTCTTCCAATTTCGGTCATGCCTCCATTGGGGAAATTGATCCAATCCAATTTTCTTGAAATTGATCACACACAATCTCAATTAAACAGGTTTTAAGCATACTTAAACATCCAATTTAATTAAAACATGCTCAAACACAGTTTACCCAATTTCAAGGTACATGTTCAACCTAAAGAATTGGGGAAAATTGATCCAATCCAATTTTCTTGAAATTGATCATGCACAACTTCAATTAATAAACATACAAGCATACTTAATCAAACCAATTCAACCAAATCATGCTTCATTGATTTTACCCAATTTGTCATGCCCAAAAAATTTAGGGAAAATTGAATCCAATCCGATTTCATGAAATTGATCATGCACAATCTCAATTAAACATCATCCAAGCATGCTTAAATAATCAATTTAACCAAACACAAGTCAAAATCGATTTTGCCCAAAATAAACCCTAACTTTTTTCATGCTTGATAATAGCTTAAGATACCATTGTTGAGTTCTAATATATGTCCCAAGATCAACAAATCAAGCAAGAAAACGCATGAATACACAACATAGGAGGTGCGGAATATACTCACATTGAATTTGGTTTTGATGCAAAGAAGAACAAAATGTTTTTGGCCTCCTCCATGAAGCCGGCAGGTCAGTAGTATATTTGACAGGGGGCTGCTCGGTTTTGGTCCTCATCTTGTTCCTTGAAGATTCGGCCATTGAAGACCTCCATTGAAGCTCCAAGCTTCAAGCTTTCCATGCTCATAAATTTGTTTCCCTATCACCTTAGGATAACTCTATGTGTGTGCTAGCACTTGGTTTGAAACAAAATCAATTTTTGCTTCTCTTACTTCTCGGCAGAACCAGAAAAACGAGGAGAGAAGAAGAAGAAAAAACGCTCCAAGCCGATAGGGCAAAATGAGGGAAAAGAGAAGACCGTGTCTTGCATGTTGGAGAGAGAAAAACCTTTTTCATTTTTTTTATATTTATTTCATTACCAAGTAAATAAAATAAATAAATATAAACATATGTATTACTTTAATACAAAAGTCAAGTGGAAAAAAGCAAAAAGCAAAAGTCCTTTCACCTTTTACTATTCACATCAAGTCACTTTAAAAAGTGACACATGTCATGTCACATCACATCACTCAAAGTGACAAGTGATTTGACAATGATGCGACTAGCGATTTGACGCGCGATTTGACGCTTGATGTGACTTGCGTGTCGCGCTCGAATTCGAAATACGAATGCGCTCGCAATCACACTCTCGGGCTCGGGTTCGCTAATTCCAAATTAACGAATTTTCCGTCGCGTCGTAATTAAATGATTACGCCTAGCAAAATCACTATTCACGTCGCTAACGAATTAATTCTAAATTAATTTGTTCGCCGAATTAAAATCTAATTTTAATTCCGCGTCGAAATCCAATTTCTTATAATATATCGAATATATTATTTTATCGATTAATTCCAAATTAATCGTTCTCTCTCTTAACGATATTTTATCCGAGATAAAATAATCCGTAATTAATCCCAGAAATTAATTTTCTCTCTCTTCCAATTAATCCCAGATTAATTTTCTCTCTCTTCCAATAATCCCAGATTAATTAAAGTGCGAGTCATACGTCATCGGTGAATCTTCAGGAAGCGACCCATGAGATCTCCGGATATGTTGGCAGCAAATACGGTCGTCGGACTATCCGAACACGTAAGTACCTCGTACTACGTTTATACCGATTTACAAGACAAGGTTGGCTTCTAGCAAAGCGCCATGCCTACCCAATTCTCCAGAAATATTCTTACAGGATATTTAGATCTGTATCAAGCGTAGTATACCATAGTATTGTGTATATCAGCCCCAAGTATCGGATAGTCACGTGCTAGGGCTGGGGCTGGATAAGTGTCTGCCCCGTCCGAAGCACATGTCGGATGTCTGGTAACTAGTCTCTATAATCGGATATACATGACCTTGTCATAATATCTCGATGGCCGGCCAGCACTTAAGAGCACTAATACCGTATCCTGCGTGACATCATCTCCACTATAACTGAAGTGATACTTCCGTCTCGACATCACACCCAATACACTACGACTCTTGAAAACCCAGAAGCGTGTGTACGCAGAACCGGTTAAAGCCCTGTACCACCAAGACCAAAGTCTACCGATTATCGCAAGTATTAGCGATGCAAGTCTCAGGTTAAGACTATACACACCTACCTTGATTTCGGCCTCCCATAGACACATAGTCATAATACCAATGGAATTCCGAGGGGTCTATCCAGAGCGAAGCTGTTTCCCGTACCATCGGTGAAACACAACCTCCTATCGCACTTGCAAAGTATATCAATACTTAAATATATGAGAACTATGTAGTTGTGCCCTCACAACGCGCACAAGTGCAATACTAGCCTATTCCGCATTATCGATTGTCTTGTCTCGATAATACTCCGGCTAGGGATATTTAATGATTAATCCTTCGTGGACTGATACTGTCTCATATCATCTCAATCCAAGAACTAGTCATATGGACCTCTCTTCATTTATACATATATGGTGATCTAATCACAAATGAGAGAGTACAATTTCCTTGTCACATAGTTTAATTTGTACAACAACACCGTGATCTATACAATAGTGACACTATGGGTCATATTATCCAACAAATCCAAACGAATCAGATGAATAGTCGAAGTATATATCTGGATCGGGTTGATGAGACCATTAATTCTTTAGCATGTGCTGACGCCTAGCTCAGCTGTTAACAGAATTATATCTAATCTAATTAGATGTTATCGACCCAAATGGCTTATATTGCCGCCTCAGCTGCAGCAATAACCCGTATTTGTTGTTTATTCGGTAACAGTATCTTGCTTGGAGATTTCCAGCTCACTGTTCCGTTATTCAAACTTTGTAGTAATGTTTGCGACTTGTAGTCTTTTATCGGTTTAGGAAACTTGCAGTAGTGATCCCAGTCACTTCAAGTACTCCTACTCCATAGATTAAGACAGCATCTTTAGTTCTCTAAGATACTAACAGATGTTCTTAACATCAATCCAGTGACTATCACTCAGATTGGCCTGTTTGTGACTCTATATGCTCAAATCGTATGAGACACCAGGTCGCGTACATTTTTCAATGTACGATTTCTCGGAGAGTTTTCTCGAAAGCCAAGCTTTCACCGATAATTATTATGGGAATATCATTTCCAAGAAATGACATATTATCATTATTTATAGGACAGCCACTGTCAGTGCGCTCTCAC
This sequence comes from Zanthoxylum bungeanum, assembly GCA_019454045.1. Taxonomy (NCBI): domain Eukaryota; kingdom Viridiplantae; phylum Streptophyta; class Magnoliopsida; order Sapindales; family Rutaceae; genus Zanthoxylum; species Zanthoxylum bungeanum. The sequence goes on from SKCR01042727.1 coordinate 15,670, forward strand.
TAACCCTCTTATATACACAAGAATCATTTCGTTTTGAATTAAATCATAAAGAATTATGATTACATCAAAACGATAATTCCAAGAACCTAATGCTTGATTCAATCCAAATATGGATCGAATAACCTGCAAACCTTGTTTGCTAGTTATGGTACGACAAAACCGTCAGGATGTTGTAAACATCCTCCAAAAGGTTTCCTTTTCAGGAAAGTGATTTTCCCGTAAAGCTGTCATATTTCATAAATGAAACACGCAGCTTTAGCAAGCATTATCCAAATGGATTTACAGTGGCAACAGGTAAAAGGTTGAATCGAAATCAACACAATGTTGATAACAATACCTTTCCGCTAAAATCCTAGCTTTATACGTTGGTATGTTACCATCCATGTTGGACAATTATGACCTATAACGTCACTATTTGTACAGATCATTGTGTTGCTGTACAAATTAACTATGTGACAAAGAGATTGCACTCTTATCATTGGTGATTAGATCACCTAGATGTATAAATGATGAGAGGTCCATATGATTTGTTCCTGAACTGAGAATGATATGAGACAGTATCATTCCACGAAGGATAAATCATTAAATATCCCTAGTCAGAGTATTATCGAGATTGGACATCGATAAATACGTAAAAGACTAGTATTACACTTGTGCGCGTTGTGAGGGCATAACAGCATAGTTCTCATATATTTGGGTATAGGATACTCATGCAAGTGTAATATGAGGTTGTGTTTTACCGATGGTACCGGAAACAGCTTCGCTCTGGATAGACCCCTTCGGAATTCCATTGGTAGTATAACTATGTGTCTATGGAAGTCTGAAATCAGGGTAGGTGTATTTGGTCTTAACCTGAGACTTGCACCGCTAATACATACGACAATCAATATGCGACGTAATTGGATTTCGACGCGGAATTAAAATTAGATTTTAATTCGGGCAAACGAATTATTTAGAATTAATTCGTTAGCGACGTGAATAGTGATTTCGCTAGGCGTAATCGTTTTAATTACGACGTAACGGAAAATTCGTTAATTTGGAATTAGCGAACCCGAGCCCGAGATTATTTATGAGCACATTCGCATTTCGAATTCGAGTGCGACACGCAAGTCAAATAAAGTTTCAAATCGCAAGTCACATCAAGCGTCAAATCATATGTCACTTTGAGTGATGTGACATTTGATTGATTGATGTGAGTTGATGTGTATTGATTAACCAACATTTAATGCTTGCTTTTTGGAATTAAAAGAAAAGGTAAATGGTTTATTAATTTTTTGGAAAATATATAAACCTCTTATATTTTTTTTTATTTCACAATTCTCTCTCTCCCTTTTACATATTAGGCTTTTGGAGCCAAACTGCTCTTCATCTCTCTCACGGTCTCATGACCGATTCTTCCTCTGTGTTTTTTCCTGGTTTTTGACCGAGCAAAATAGAGAAGAGAAGCTAATGATTTTGTTGCAAGATCTTTGTGCTAGCACACTCATGGAGGCATACCAAGGTGTTAGGGAAGTGAGTTCGTGAGCATGGAATCAAAAGCTTGGAGCTTTAATGGAGTCCATGGCTGATTCTTCATGGAGGAGATCCACCCTCTGCCGTGAGAGCCACTGCTCAGTCCACTACCGAGCTGCCACTGCCGAGCAAGGAGAGAGAGCAGTTTTTTCTTCACTTCGGAGCATCAACCGATCCATGTGAGTTTTTTCCGCACCTCCTTTGGTTGTATTTACACTTTTTTCATGCTTAACTATGATCTTGGGACTTGATTTAAACTCAACAATGGTATCAGAGCTTTGAAAGCTTAAAATTGATTTTAGGTTTTAAATTGGGTAAAACAAATTTGGGCATGATTTAATGAAATTGGATGAATTAGTATGCTTAAATGTTTTTTAATTGATGATTGATTGGATCAATTTGATGAAAAAATATTTGGAACAATTTTCCCCAATTTTGGTGTGATGGCCGAAAATTGTAGAACCCTAAATTGTCTTGGATTTTGATTTTTTGATCATTGGATGTGTTAGAAATCATTAGGGGATATTGATTTTATGTTTGATTGGTTCAATTGGATTGAATTTGATTTGGGCATATTTTTCCTCCTTGGCCGAGACATGTAGGCATGTTAATTGGGTTTAATTTTGATCAAATTATGTTGGACATGATTCATTGATGATAAGCATGATTAATTGGACAAATTTGGTGTTTTGGAAATATTGATTTGGGTAATTAATAATGCTATACACTTTAGTTTAATTGAATTGTAAAAATTGGATTTTGTAATTTAATTAAATTGGGCCTTAAATTGGATTTGGGCTTTTAATGTTGTTATTGGGCTTGTTGGACTTTGTTGTACAAAGTTGGGTTTAGGCAAAATTGGTTGGATCCAATTAGGCCCAAAACCGCATCCAAAAAGGGCCCAAATGCGACTAATGAACCTTTAGAGTTTAATTGGGCTTATGGGCCTAAATTGATTTCTGGGCTTATGGGGTAACTCCCGGATTGGATTTTGGTTATTCGGTTTGATCCAAGTTGACCAAAAGTCCACGCCTTGAAGAAATTAATTAAAAGCCCATTGGACTTTAATTAAATTAATATTGGATATTAATTGGGCTTTGAGACCCGTAACGATTAAATTCAGAATTTAAGTCGTAAAGGTTTATTTTATAAAGTGTAATATTTAATTTGGAATTAAATAGTGAATTAGAATTAAATGCGTATTAAATTGGATTTAATTCGAAGAATTCATACTTTGAGTACGTGTTCGCAAAACGAGTTTGACTCGAACAAAATCAAATCGTTGTTTGAACATTAGATGATCACTAATTATCAAATTAATTAATTTGATTAAATTGATTGATAACATGCTTGTGTGAATACATGGTTGTGATGCATGAATAATGTATATCGGATGGATATTAGTCGGGTGTGGCAATTTTGGAAATTGTAATAAATTTGATTTATTAATTGGACCTGCGAGTCCAGCCTTATCTCTTATTTCTTTGTATTCTCTTCTCACATATTCCCCTCAATGTAAATGAGGTTTCTTTAGAAGTGTAGTGTAACGGGTAGAAGTAAATACATGTGCTAGCGGGAGAGAGAAAGGGAGAGATTTGATCTTGGATCAATTGTGTAAAGTATCCATCCGTATATCATTATTATTTTATACATAAACGCTTTATTATGTGTTTAGAATGCATGCTTAAGGGTGTATGATGATGAGACCTTAACAAAGATAATAAATTGGTTGCCAATTTGCACTCGAAAAACCCTCGCTAAATATAAAGCGTCTTTCCTTCCATTGAGTGATTATTACTCAAGATCTAAGACGACATTGGTTTGTTGGCCAAAGTCAAGGCCTTTGTCTGTCGAAGATGTGTTTGAATGACGAAGGCTTTGTTCCATATCAGTGTCTTGTCCAAGTTGTGGTTTGTTGGCCAAAGTCAAGACCACTTCTTGTCCATCGACATTGATTACGAAGCTTTCCATGGTCAATGGGTCGCGCTTGACTGGGATCACTAAGTTTGTTGTGCCAAAGCCAAGGCTTAGTTGATTCAGAGGAAAAAGGTTAGGTAATACATTGGATGTATTGGCATATATAAGATATATGTTTCGGACTTGGATGTCCCTCTACCGGACCGCTTAGTTGATTTGTATTCGCACTTATTTCATGCTTGCTTATGATCTTGGGACCTTAATAGAAACCAACAATGGTATCAAAGCCTTTGAAAGCATGAAAATGATTTAGGGTTAAAATTGGGCAAAATTGATTTTGAGCATGAATAATGAATTTAGATGATTTAATATGCTTAATTGATGTTAATTGAGGATTGATTGGATCAATTTGATGAAAAGGTGTTTGGAACATTTTTCCCCAATTTGTTGTGGCTTGGTCGAAAATACATGAACCCTAAATTGTCTTGGTTTTTTGTTTTTTGATTCATTGGATGAGTTAGAATCAATTGGGGATATTGATTTAATGTTTAATTGGATTCAATTGGATTGGATTTGACTTGCATGCCGCACTCGAATTCGAAATGCGAATGCGCTTGCAAATAATCTCAGGCTCGGGTTCGCTAATTCCAAATTAACGAATTTTCCGTTGTGACGTAATTAAATGATTACGCCTAGTGAAATCACTATTCACGGCGCTAACGGAATTATAATCTAAATTAATTCGTTCGCCCGAATTAAAATCTTAATTTTAATTCCGCGTCGAATCTAATTTCATTTAATATATCAAATATTATTAATTAATCGATTAATTCCAAATTAATCGTTATCTCTCTTTAATTGATATTTTATCCCAGATAAAATATCTCCTTAATTAATTCCAGATTAATTTTCTCTCTCTTCTAATTAATCCCAGATTAATTTAGAGTGCGAGTCATACGTCATCGGTGAATCTTCGGGAAGCGACCCATGAGATCCTCGGATATGTTGGCAGTAAATTCGGTCATCGGACTATCCGAACACGTAAGTACCAAGTACTACGTTTGTACCGATTTACAAGACAAGGTTGGATTCTAGCAAAGCGCCATGCCTACCCAATTCTCCAGAAATATCCTTACAGGAATAAAGGATCTATATCAGGCGTAATATACGTAGTATTGCGTATGTCGATCCAGTATCGGATGATCACGTGCTAGGCGTGTGGCTGGAATTGTCTATGCCCCGTACGAAGTACATGTCGGATGTCTGGTAACTAGTCTCTATAATTGGATAAACATGACCTTGTCATTTTATCCCAATGACTGCAGTACTTAAGAGTACTAGTACCATATCCTACGTGACCATCATCTCCATATGACTGGAGTGATACTTCCGTCTTGACATCACACCCAACACACTACGATTCTCATTATACCCAGCATAGGCGTACACAGAACCTGTTAAAGCCTGGACGACCGCAACCAAAGTATATTGATTGTCGCAAGTATTAGCGGTGCAAGTCTCAGGTTAAGACCAAATACACCTACCCAGATTTCGGACTTCCATAGATACATAGTCATACTGCCAATGGAATTCCGAGGGGGTCTATCCAGAGCGAAGCTGTTTCCCGTAGCATCGGTAAAAACACAACCTCCTATTACACTTGCATGAGTATCTTACACCCAAATATATGAGAACTATGTCGTTGTGCCCTCACAACGCAGACAAGTGTAATACTAGTCTTTTACGCATTCATCGATGTCCGATCTCGATAATACTCTGACTATGGATATTTAATGATTTATCGTTCGTGGACTGATATTGTCTCATATCATTCTCGGTCCAGGAACAAATCATAAGGACCTCTCATCATTTATACATCTAAGTGATCTAATCACAAATGATAAGAGTGTAATTTCCTTTGTCATATTGTTAATTTGTACAACAACACCATGATCTGTACAAATAGTGATGCTATGGGTCATAATTGTCCAACAATCTCCCACTTGGCCTATAGCCAGTCACTCGAGTGTCTTACACCTGAACTATATACGGTTGGCTCAAACTGCTGAGAAATGCTTTTCGTCAGCGGATTTGCATGATTATCATATGATGCGATTTATTCGATCATCACATTGCCACAATGTATAATCCAAACGAATCAGATGAATAGTCGAAGTATATATCTGGATCGGGTTGATGAGACCATTAATTCTTTAGCATGTGCTGACGCCTAGCTCAGGTGTTAACAGAATTATATCTAATCTAATTAGATTTGTTATCGACCCAAATGGCTTATATTGCCGCCTTAGCTGCAGCAATAACCCGTATTTGTTGTTTATTCGGTAACAGTATCGTGCTTGGAAGATTTCCAGCTCACTGTTCCGTTATTCAAACTTTGTAGTAACGTTTGCGACTTGTAGTCGTTTTATCGGTTTAGGAAACTTGCAGTAGTGATCCCAGTCACTTCAAGTTCTCATACTCCATAGATTAAGACAGCATCCTTAGTTCTCTAAGATACTAACAGATGTTCTTAACATCAATCCAGTGACTATCACTCAGATTGGCCTGTTTGTGACTCTATATGCTCAAATCGTATGAGACACCAGGTCGCGTACATTTTACAATGTACGATTTCTCGGAGAGTTTTCTCGAAAGCCAAGCTTTCACCGATTATTATTATGGGAATATCATTTCCAAGAAATGACATATTATCATTATTTATAGGACAGCCACTGTCAGTGCGCTCTCACTAACCCTCTTATATACACAAGAATCATTTCGTTTTGAATTAAATCATAAAGAATTATGATTACATCAAAACGATAATTCCAAGAACCTAATGCTTGCTTCAATCCAAACATGGATCGAATAACCTGCAAACCTTGTTTGCTAGTTATGGTACGACAAAACTGTCAGGATGTTGTAAACATCCTCCAAAAGGTTTCCTTTTCAGGAAAGCGATTTTCCCGTAAAGCTGTCATATTTCATAAATGAAACACGCAGCTTTAGCAAGCATTATCCAAATGGATTTACCGTGGCAACAGGTAAAAGGTTGAATCACAAATCAACACAATGTTGATAACGATACCTTTCCGCTAAAATCCTAGCTTTATACGTTGGTAGTTACCATCCAGTTGGACAATTATGACCTATAACGTCACTATTTGTACAGATCATTGTGTTGTTGTACAAATTAACTATGTGACAAAGAGATTGCACTCTTATCATTTGTGATTAGATCACCTAGATGTATAAATGATGAGAGGTCCATATGATTTGTTCCTGAACTGAGAATGATATGAGACAGTATCATTCCACGAAGGATAAATCATTAAATATCCTAGTCAGAGTATTATCGAGATTGGACATCGATAAATACGTAAAAGACTAGTATTACACTTGTGCGCGTTGTGAGGGCATAACAGCATAGTTCTCATATATTTGGGTATAGGATACTCATGCAAGTGTAATAGGAGGTTGTGTTTTACCGATGGTACCGGAAACAGCTTCGCTCTGGATAGACCCCTTCGGAATTCATTGGTAGTATAACTATGTGTCTATGGAAGTCTGAAATCAGGGTAGGTGTTATTTGGTCTTAACCTGAGACTTGCACCGCTAATACATACGACAATCAATATGCGACGTAATTGGATTTCGACGCGGAATTAAAATTAGATTTTAATTCGGGCGAACGAATTAATTTAGAATTAATTCGTTAGCGACGTGAATAGTGATTTCACTAGGCGTAATCGTTTAATTACGACGCAACGGAAAATTTGTTAATTTGGAATTAGCGAACCCGAGCCCGAGATTATTTATGAGCACATTCGCATTTCGAATTCGAGTGCGCACACAAGTCAAATAAAGTTTCAAATCGCAAGTCACATCAAGCGTCAAATCATATGTCACTTTGAGTGATGTGACATTTGATTGATTGATGTGAGTTGATTGTATTGATTAACAAACATTAAATGCTTGCTTTTTGGAATTAAAAGAAAAGGTAAATGGTTTATTAATTTTTTGGAAAATATATAAACCTCTTATATTTTTTTTTATTTCAAAATCTCTCTCTCTCCCTTTTACATATTAGGCTTTTGGAGCCAAAATGCTCTTCATCTCTCTCACGGTCTCATGACCGATTCTTCCTCTGTGTTTTCTGGTTTTGACCGAGCAAAATAGAGAAGAGAAGCTAATGATTTTGTTGCAAGATCTTTGTGCTAGCACACTCATGGAGTCATACCAAGGTGTTACGGAAGTGAGTTCGTGAGCATGGAATCAACAAAGCTTGGAGCTTTAATGGAGTCCATGGCTGATTCTTCATGGAGGAGATCCACCCTCTGCCGTGAGAGCCACTGCTCAGTCCACTATCGAGCTGCCACTACTGAGCAAGGAGAGAGAGCAGTTTGTTTCTTCACTTCGGAGCATCCAACCGATCCATGTGAGTTTTTTCCGCACCTCCTTTGGTTGTATTTACACTTTTTTCATGCTTAATCTATGATCTTGGGACTTGATTTAAACTCAACAATGGTATCAGAGCTTTGAAAGCTTAAAATTGATTTTAGGTTTAAAATTGGGTAAACAAATTTGGGCATGATTTAATGAAATTGGATGAATTAGTATGCTTAAATGTTGTTTAATTGATGATTTATTGGATCAATTTGATAAAAAATATTTGGAACAATTTTCCCCAATTTTGGTGTGATGGCCGAAAATTGTAGAACCCTAAATTGTCTTGGATTTTGATTTTTTGATCATTGGATGTGTTAGAAATCATTAGGGGATATTGATTTTATGTTTGATTGGTTCAATTGGATTGAATTTGATTTGGGCATATTTTTCCTCCTTGGCCGAGACATATAGGCATGTTAATGGGTTTAATTTTGATCAAATTATGTTGGACATGATTCATTGATGATAAGCATGATTAATTGGACAAATTTGGTGTTTTGGAAATATTGATTTGGGTAATTAATAATGCTATACACTTTAGTTTAATTGAATTGTAAAAATTGGATTTTGTAATTTAATTAAATTGGGCCTTAAATTGGATTTGGGCTTTTAATGTTGTTATTGGGCTTGTTGGACTTTGTTGTACAAAGTTGGGTTTAGGCAAAATTGGTTGGATCCAATTAGGCCCAAAACCGCATCCAAAAAGGGCCCAAATGCGACTAATGAACCTTTAGAGTTTAATTGGGCTTAATGGGCCTAAATTGATTTCTGGGCTTATGGGTAACTCCCGGATTGGATTTTGGTTATTCGGTTTGATCCAAGTTGACCAAAAGTCCACGCCTTGAAGAAATTAATTAAAAGCCCATTGGACTTTAATTAAATTAATATTGGATATTAATTGGGCTTTGAGACCCGTAACGATTAAATTCAGAATTTAAGTCGTAAAGGTTTATTTTATAAAGTGTAATATTTAATTTGGAATTAAATAGTGAATTAGAATTAAATGCGTATTAAATTGGATTTAATTCGAAGAATTCATACTTTGAGTACGTGTTCGCAAAACGAGTTTGACTCGAACAAAATCAAATCGTTGTTTGAACATTAGATGATCACTAATTATCAAATTAATTAATTTGATTAAATTGATTGATAACATGCTTGTGTGAATACATGGTTGTGATGCATGAATAAATATAATATCGGATGGATATTAGTCGGGTGTGGCAATTTTGGAAATTGTAATAAATTTGATTTTTAAATGGACCTGCGAGTCCAGCCTTATCTCTTATTTCTTTGTATTCTCTTCTCACATATTCCCCTCAATGTAAATGAGGTTTCTTTAGAAGTGTAGTGTAACGGGTAGTAAGTAATACATGTGCTAGCGGGAGAGAGAAAGGGAGAGATTTGATCTTGGATCAATTGTGTAAAGTATCCATCCGTATATCATTATTATTTTATACATAAACGCTTTATTATGTGTTTAGAATGCATGCTTAAGGGTGTATGATGATGAGACCTTACAAAGATAATAAATTGGTTGCCAATTTGCACTCGAAAAACCCTCGCTAAATATAAAGCGTCTTTCCTTCCATTGAGTGATTATTACTCAAGATCTAAGACGACATTGGTTTGTTGGCCAAAGTCAAGGCCTTTGTCTGTCGAAGATGTGTTTGAATGACGAAGGCTTTGTTCCATATCAGTGTCTTGTCCAAGTTGTGGTTTGTTGGCCAAAGTCAAGACCACTTCTTGTCCATCGACATTGATTACGAAGCTTTCCATGGTCAATGGGTCGCGCTTGACTGGGATCACTAAGTTTGTTGTGCCAAAGCCAGGCTTAGTGATTCAGAGGAAAAAGGTTAGGTAATACATTGGATGTATGGCATATATAAGATATATGTTTCGGACTTGGATGTCCCTCTACCGGACCGCTTAGTTGATTTGTATTCACACTTATTTCATGCTTGCTTATGATCTTGGGACCTTAATAGAAACCAACAATGGTATCAAAGCCTTTGAAAGCATGAAAATGATTTAGGGTTAAAATTGGGCAAAATTGATTTTGAGCATGAATAATGAAATTAGATGATTTAATATGCTTAATTGATGTTTAATTGAGGATTGATTGGATCAATTTGATGAAAAGGTGTTTGGAACATTTTTCCCCAATTTGTTGTGGCTTGGCCGAAAATACATGAACCCTAAATTTTCTTGGTTTTTTGTTTTTTGATTCATTGGATGGGTTAGAATCAATTGGGGATATTGATTTAATGTTTAATTGGATTCAATTGGATTGGATTAAAAATTGGACATAATTTCACCACAAAACCGAGAGCATAAGAGCATGAATTGGGTTTGATTTTTTGATCAAAATGTGTTGGACACTAATTGATGTAATTGAGCATGATTAATTAGGCTAATTGGTGTTTTGGAAATGTTAATTGGGTAATTAATTGTGTTATACACTTTATGTAATTTAATTGAGAAATTTGGAATTTTTTGAATTAAATTTTTTGGGCTTAAATTGGATTTGGGCTTGTATTGTTGTTATTGGGCTTATTGGGCTTGGTTGTACTAAGTTAGGTTTAGGCAAAATTGGTTGGATCCAATTAGGCACAAAACCGCCTCCATAAAGCCCAAATGTGACTTAATGGACCTTTAAAGTTTAATTGGGCCTAATGGGCCTAAATTGATTTCTGGGCTTATGGGGTAATTCCCGGATTGGATTTTGGTTATTCGGTTTGACCCGAGTTGACCAAAAGTCCACACCTAAAGAAATTAATTAAAAGCCCATTGGACTTTAATTAAATTAACGTTGGACGTTAATCGGGCTTTGAGACCCGTAACGATTAAATTTGGAATTTAAGTCGTAAAGGTTCGTTAAATAAAGTGTAGTATTTAATTTGGAATTAAATAGCGAATTAGTATTAAATACAAATTGAATTGGATTTAATTTTATAGTTTAATTTAATTCGAGAATTCGTACTTTGAGTACTTATTCGCAAAACGAGTTTGACTCGAGCAAAATCAAATCGTTGTTTGAACATTGGATGATCACTAATTATCAGATTAATTAATTTGATTAGATTGATTGATAACATGCTTGTGTGAATACATGGTTACGATGCGTGAATAATGTATATCGGATGGATATTAGATGGGTGGGACAATTTTAGAAATTGTTGTAATAAATTTGATTTATTAATTGGACCTGCGTGTCCAGTCTTATCACCTCCATATTCTTTGTATTCTCTTCTCACCTTTTCCCCTCAATGTCAATGAGGTTTCTTTAGAAGTGTAGTGTAACGGGTAGAAGTAAATACATGTGCTAGCGGGAGAGAGAAAGGGAGAGATTTGATCTAGGATCAATTGTGTAAAGTATACATCCGCATATCATTATTATTTTATACATAAGCGCTTTATTATGTGTTTAGAATGCATGCTTAAGGTGTATGATGATGAGACATTAACAAAGATAATAAATTGGTTGCCAATTTGCACGTGAAAAACCCTCGCTAAATATTAAGCGTTTTTCCTTCCATTGAGTGATTCTTACTCAAGATCTAAGACGGCATTGGTTTGTTGGCCAAAGTCAAGGCCTTTATCTGTCGAAGATGTGTTTGAATCACGAAGGCTTTGTTCCATATCAGTGTCTTGTCAAAGTTGTGGTTTGTTGGCCAAAGTCAAGACCACTTCTTATCCATCGACATTGATTACGAAGCTTTCCATGGTCAATGGGTCGCGCTTGACTGGGATCACTAAGTTTGTTGTGCCAAAGCCAAGGCTTAGTTGATTCAGAGGAAAAAGGTTAGGTAATACATTGGATGTATTGGCATATATAAGATATATGTTTCGGACTTGGATGTCCCCCTACCGGATCTAGGAATTGGATTGGATCCAATCGATCTTAGAGATCTACCTAGTTAATTATCATACAATTTGTTGGCCAAACACGGGTTCCCGAGTACTCGACAGAGGGTTAGAGGCTCGCCGAAAAATAATGGGAGGCAAGAATTGAGTTTGCAATATTCATTCAATTACTCGCCATACGCGCTCATTTCAAATATTTCATTGATATCAATTAAATGTTAGTTGGACTAATATTTAAATTGTTGTTTTTATAAGCAGTTGGACTGTATTATAATTGATTATATAATTGGATTATAGTAATCAATATATTTGAATTAATTAATTTCGATTTACAGTTGATTTTATAATTGGATTATAGTAATCAATGTAATTGAGGTTAATTAATTTAAATTATATTTGATTGTATAGTTGGACTATAATAATCAATATAATACATAGTACCACAAATCGTTGATTAAATAGTTGGACTATTAGAATCAAGATAAAATGAAATATTAGCATTTAAAACATAATCCTAGGGAAAATGTATTTAAATGACTTAATTTTTCTAATTGGGAATAATATTTCAGGATGGTCCTGGAAATATAATAAGTTAGTTTATTTGATAAAATAACAAATTAGGCCTAAGTCTGGAGTTAAGCTAATAAGTGGAACATGATATTTGGAATATTCATGTAATGATAACTTTAGTGCTTAATCCATTATACTTGTCATATAGACTCCTTAATTTCTTTATCAGAACTAAGGATTAGATTCTTAAAGTATGATATTGAAATTGAAGGATCTTCATAAATCTATACTTAGATTTTAGAAGTAAATAAATTGCAATAGTTAACTCTTGGAGGGTTAATGACTATTCTCAAGGAGAAAAGTCAAAGTTTGCAATTAAGCAAGTAGTGTAAGGCGCACTTTACTTCGATATTCCAGAATGCCAAGGCTTGGCCAAAGGCTTCTGGAGTGTGGAAAAGGGCAAAGGCAAAATCATTATAGTCTTCTAGGAAGAATATAGGACATATCCCAAGAAGGAATTGAAGAAGAGCAAGGCTCTGACTTCAAATATGTTTTTCATAATTATGTTCACTTCTAGTATTAAAATTAGATTTAAATACTTAGTGTGGTACATAAAAATATGTATTGATGTTTAGAATCTGTTTTGAACAGGATACTGACTTCAATAGAGATTAATCTGCGAATCGGAAACGGGACGAAAGTCGCTGTTTTGACCGTAGATACCTAAGTTTAGGAACTACCCTTTGGGTATGTGCGTAAATTAGGAAACTGTTATAATGTAACTAGTTTGACTAGGAACATTATCTTTATATCAGTGTTTAATCCGTTGCGGATTGAACCTTTATATTTTAGAACACTAAAGTGTTTTATTATATAAAGATGATATTGAGATAAACACATTAAATGTGAACAACAGAATTTATATTTAGAATATAAATAAATCTCACACGAATAACATGACAAACAAATAGCTCGAACTGATTTGATCAGTAGAAAATAAATTGAGGCATTGTTGTCCGGGACACAATCAAACAAGACTCGTATATCCGCACTTTTGAAGAGTGGGTACTAGGACATATTTGATTCCAATCAAATAAAGTCTACGAATCTAGTTTATCGGGCAAAGTGACTAAAATACTATTTACTTGGTAAAAGTGTAAATGCCACCGATCTGTTAGCCCTAATTCATAGTGAAGTTAGTGGGCCCATGTCTAGCTAGGCTAGATATGAATATTTCGTAACCTATACGGATGTGGCATCGCGTTATGGTTATGTGTTTGTTTTGAAGAACACAAATCAGAAACTTTTATAGTTTCGACACGAAATAGACAAACAGATCGGCTATAGTATTAAACTGTTACGGTAAGACCGTAATGGAAAATACTTAAGTAATAAATTTCTAAAATACTTGAAAGATTAAAGTATTCTTTCATAAGAGGACTCCTCCCGGAACACGTCAATTTGACGGTGTGTCCGAACCGAGTAACCGAATTTTGTTAGACATGATTAGGTTAATCATGAGTCGCTTTGAGCTACCATTTCCTTCAACGGATACGCATAAACAGTGCAGAACTTATTTAGAATAAGGTTCCATTAAAATCTTTTTGACAGATAACATATTAGATATGAACGGGAAAGAAACCGGGTTTCACATTCCTGTTGAATTTGGGAATGCTATGCATATGTTTGGATGATACCAAACTAAAACCCAAATAGGATAAGTGCCAATTGTAGGATATCCTAGGGATACCAAAGTATTGTACTTATACAACTCACTTGAGAACAATTGGATTGTTGCTCACCATGTGGTTTTTCTGAGAGGAATACCGATATGCAGTGGTAAGTGGGAGGATAGTAAAACTCGATGAAAAATCGGAGTAATACTATTCAAGGCACCGATTCCTAATGGAACACAAATAGTTCATCAAGGATGAATCTATTACCATTAATCTTCATATACACAAGAACCGCATATGTCGGAGAAATTCAGAAAACAACCTGGGTATGGGTTTCTGATCTCACCTCGTAAAGATGTCAATCTTATTGAGGAATACCAACTGACTACGTATAAGGAAGTGATACAAGGTATCGACTCCCTATTATGACAAAGTGTCATGAGTCCGAAATGGATTCCATGTATGTCAACAAGTTTGGATACTAGTTGATGTACCGCAAGGCATTGTGCCTACTGGTACTTTATAAGTCTTCAAGGAAGACATACATGGAAGGCAACATACCAACGTATAAAGATAGGCTTTTAGTGGAAAGGTATCGTTATCAACATTGTGTTTATTACGATTCAACCTCTTACATGTTGCCACGGTAAATCCATTTGGATAATGCTTGCTAAAGCTGCATGTTTCATTTATGAAATATGACAGCTGGACGGAAAATCGCTTTCCTGAAAAGGAAACCTTTTGGAGGATGTTTAAAACATCCTGACGGTTTTGTCGTACAAAAACTAGCAAATAATGTTTGCAGGTTAATCGATCCATGTTTGGATTGAAGCAAGCATTGGTTCTAGGAATTATCATTTTGATGTAATCATAACAGTATATGATTTGATTCAAAACGAAAAGATTCTTGTGTATATAAGAGGGTTAGTGGGAGAGCACTGACAGTGGCTGTCCTATAAATAATGATAATGTGTCATTTCTTGGAAACGATATTCCCATAATAATCGGTGAAAGCTTGGCTTTCGAAAACTCTCCGTGGAATCATACATTGTAAAATGTACGCGACCTAGTGTCTCATACGCTTTGAGCATATGATTCACAAACGGGCCAATCCAAGTGATAGTCACCGGATTGCTGTTAAGAACATCCGTTAGTATCTTAGAGATCTAAGGATGATGTCTTAAACTATGGAGAAAGAGAACTTGAAGTGACTAGGATCACTACCACAAGTTTCCCAACCGATAAAAACGGTACTATATAGTTTGAATAACGGTACAGTGAGCTGGAAATCTTCCAAGCAAGATACTGTTACCGAATAAAAAACAAATTCAGATTATTGTTGCAGCTGAGGCAGCAATAGAAGCCTTCTGGGGTCGATAAAATCTAATTAGATTAGATATAGTTCTCTTAGCAGCTGAGCTAGGCTTCAGCACAGGCTAAAGAATTAATGGCCTCATCAACGATCCAGATAAATACTTCGATATTCATCTGATTCATTCGGATCATACATCGTGGCGATGTGATGATCGAATAATTGCATCAGACGATAATCATGAAAATCCGCTGACGAAAACCTTTTCTCAGCAATTTGAGCCAACCGTACATAGTTCGGGTGGTAGACACTCGAGTGACTGGCTATAGGCCAGTGGGAGATTGTTGGACAATTATAACCCATAATGTCACTATTTGTACAGATCATTGTGTTGTTGTACAAATTAACTATGTGACAAAGAGATTGCACTCTTATCATTTATGATTAGATCACCTAGATGTATAAATGATGAGAGGTCCATATGATTTGTTCCTGAACTGAGAATGATATGAGACAGTATCAGTCCACGAAGGATAAATCATTAAATATCCCTAGTCAGAGTATTATCGAGATTGGATATCGATAAATACGTAAAAGACTAGTATTACACTTGTGCGCGTTGTGAGGGCACAACATCATAGTTCTCATATATTTGGGTATAGGATACTCATGCAAGTGTAATAGGAGGTTGTGTTTTACCGATGGTACGGGAAACAGCTTCGCTCTGGATAGACCCCTTCGGAATTCCATTGGTAGTATGACTATGTGTCTATGGAAGTCCGAAATCAGGGTAGGTGTATTTGGTCTTAACCTGAGACTTGCACCGCTAATACATACGACAATCAATATGCTTTGGTTGAGGTCGTCCAGGGCTTTAACAGGTCCTGTGTACGCCAATACTGGGTATATTGAGAATCGTAGTGTGTTGGGTGTGATGTCAAGACGGAAGTGTCACTCCAGTCATATGGAGTTGATGGTCACGTAGGATACGGTACTGGTTCTCTTAAGTACTGCAGTCATCGGGATAATATGACTAGGTCATAGTTATCCGATATAGAGACTAGTTACCAGACATCTGACATGTGCTTCGTACGGGGCAGACACAATTCCAGCCCCAGACCTATCACGTGATCATCTGATACTGGATCGAAATACCCAATACCACGTATACTACGCCTGATATAGATCGCTTATTCCTATAAGCATGTTTCTGGAGAATTGGGTAGGCACAGCGCTTTCCTAGAAGCCAACTTTGTCTTGTGAATCGGTGTAAACATAGTACGAGGTACTTAGGTGTTCGGATAGTCCGACGACCCGATTTACTACCAACATATCCGAAGATCTCATGGGTCACTCCCCGAAGATTCACCGATGACGTATGACTCGCACTTTAATTAATCTGGGATTAATTTAATGAGAGAGAAAATTAATCTGGGATTAATTTCGGAGATATTTTATCTGGGATAAAATACCAATTAAAGAGAGAGAACGATTAATTTGGAATTAATCGATAATATAATATATTTGATGTATTATACGAAATTGGATTTCGATGCGGAATTAAAATTAGATTTTAATTCGGGCGAACGAATTAATTTAGAATTAATTCGTTAGCGACATGAATAGTGATTTCGCTAGGCGTAACCGTTTAATTACGACGCAATGAAAAATTCGTTAATTTGGAATTAGCGAACCCGAGCCCGAGATTATTTGCGAGCGCATTCGCATTTCGAATTCGAGTACGGCACGCAAGTCAAATCAAGCGTCAAATCGCAAGTCACATCAAGCGTCAAATCACATGTCACTTTGAGTGATGTGATATTTGATTGATTGATGTGAGTTGATGTGTATTGAATGACAAGCATTTAATGCTTGCTTTTTGGAATTAAAAGAAAAGGTAAATGGTTTATTAATTTTTTGGAAAATATATAAACCTATTACATTTTTTTTTATCTCACAATCTCTCTCTCTCCCTTTTACGTATTAGGATTTTGGAGCCAAAATGCTCTTCATCTCTCTCACGGTCTCATGACCGATTCTTCCTCTGTGTTTTCTGGTTTTGACCGAGCAAAATGGAGAAGAGAAGCTAATGATTTTGTTGCAAGATCTTTGTGCTAGCACACTCATGGAGGCATACCAATGTGTTAGGGAAGTGAGTTCGTGAGCATGGAATCAACAAAGCTTGGAGCTTTAATGGAGTCCATGGCAGATTCTTCATGGAGGAGATCCACCCACTGCCGTGAGAGCCACTGCTCAGTCCACTACCGAGCTGCCACTGCCGAGCAAGGAGAGAGAGCAGTTCGTTTCTTCACTTCGGAGCATCCAACCGATCCATGTGAGTTTTTTCCGCACCTCCTTTGGTTGTATTTACATTTGTTTCATGCTTAATCTATGATCTTGGGACTTGATTTAAACTCAACAATCCATGTATGTCTTCCTTGAAGACTTATACAGTATCAATAGGCACAGTGCCTTACGTTACATCAACTAGTATCCAAACTTGTTGATTTACATGGAATCCATTTCGGACTCATGACACTTTGTCATAATTGGGTGTCGATACCTTGTATTACTTCCTCATACGTAGTCAGTTGGTATTCCTCAACAAGATAGACATCTTTATGAGGTGAGATCAGAAACACATACCCCAGGTTGTTTTCTGACTCTCTCCTGACTTACGCGGTTCTTGTGTATTCGAAGATTGATGGCAATAGTTTCATCCTTGATGAACTATTTTGTGTTCCATTAAGGATCGGTGCCAGGAATAGTATTACTCCGATTTTCATCGAGTTTTACTATCCTCCCACTTACCACTGCATATCGGTATTCCTCTTAGGAAAACCGCATGGTGAGCAATAATCTAATTGTTCTCATGTGAGTTGTATAAGTACAATACTTATGGTATCCCTAGGATAACCTACAATTGGCACTTATCCAATTTGGGTTTTAGTTTGGTATCATCCAAACATATGCCTAGCATCCCAAATTTATAGGAATGAGAAACCCGGTTTCTTTTCCGTTTAATATCTAATATGAAATCTGTCAAACAGATTTTAATGGAACCTTATTCTAAATAAGTTCTGCACTGTTAATGCTTATCCGTTGAAGGAAATGGTAGCTCAGAGCGACTCGTGATTAACCTTATCATGTCCAACAAAATTTGGTTAGTTAGTTCGGACACACCGTCAAATTGACGTGTTCCGGGACGAGTCCTCCTTGAAAGAATACTATACTCTTTCAAGTATACGAGAAACTTATTGCTAAAGTATTTTCCATTACGGTCTCACCGTGACGGTATAATACTTTAGCCAATCCGTTTGTCTATTTCGTGTCGAAACTCTAAAAGTTTCTGATTTGTGTTCTTCAAAAGAAACACATAACCATTACGCGATGCCACATCCGTAAAGGTCACAAAATATTCATATACACCTCTAGCCTAGCTAGACATGGGCCCATTTGCTTCACTATGAACTAGGGCTAACGGATCGGTGGCTGTTACACTTTTACCAAGTAAATAGTGTTTGAGGCACTTTGCCCAATAAACTAGATTCGTAGACTTTATTTGAATAGGATCAAATCAGTCCTTGTACCCACTCTTCAAAAGTGCGGATATATGATTCTTGTTTAATTATGTCCTAGACTACAATGCCACATAGTAGTTTCTTCTGATCAAATCAGTTTGAGCTGTTGTTTGTCATGTTATATATTTGAGATTTATTTATATTTAAAATATAAATTCTGTTATTCACATCTAATATGTTTATCTCAATATCATCTTTATATAATAAAACACTTTAGTGTTCTAGAATATAAAGCTTCATCCGCAACGGATTAAACACTGATATAAAGATAATTTATCTAGTCAAACTAGTTACATTATAACAGTTTCCTAATTTAGGTACACACCATAGGGTAGTTCCTAAACTTAGGTATCTACGGTTAAAACAACGACTTTCGTCTCGTTTCCAAATCGCAGATTAATCTCAATTTTTGTCATTATCCTGTTCAAAACAGATTCTGAACATCAATATATATTTATTTTATGTACCACACTAAGTATCTAAAATCCAATTTTAATACTAGTCATGAACATATTTATGACAATCATATTTGAAGTCAGAGCCTTGCTCGTTCTTCAATTCCTTCATGTCTACTTTGTCCAAACAGCAGTCACGCTTCCGCGATCCCGTTTGCCACATTTAGCAGACATTTTGGGATATGTCTTTTATCTTCCTAGAAGATTATAATGATATTGCCTTTGCCAGTTTCAACACTCCAGAAGCCTTTGGCCAAGCCTTGGCCTTCTAGAATATCGAAGTAAGGTGTGCCTTGCGCTACTTGCCTAATTGCAAACTTTGACTTTATCTCCTTGAGAATAGTCATTAACTCTCTAAGAGTTATCAATTGCAATTTCAGTACTTCTAAAATCTAAAGATAGATTTATGAAGATCCTTCAATTTAATTATCATACTTTAAGGATCTAACCCTTAGTTATGACAAAGAAATTAAGGAATCTACTGCGACAAGCTAAATGGATTAAGCACTAAAGTTATCATCACATAAATCTTCCAAAGATTATGCTCTACTATTTGCTTAATTCTGGGCTTAGGCATAATATGTTATTTTATCAAATAAAGTAACTTATTAGTTTCCAGGACCATCCTGAAATTATTCCCAATTTGAAAATTAAACAATTTAAATACATTTTCCCTAGGATCATGTTTTAAATGCTAATCTTTCAATTTAATCTTGATTCTAATAGTCCAACTATTTAAAACAACATTTTAAATATTAGTCCAACTAACATTTAATTTATTTGACGAATGATATTTGTGATTGAGCGAGTATGACAAGTAATTAAACGAATATTGCAAATTCAATTCTTACCTCCCACTATTTTTCGGCGAGCCTCTAACCCTCTGTCGAGTACTCGGTAAATCGTGTTTCCTAGTGGGCTAGGATCCCGTTAAATATCACACAATCTTGACTTTGGCCAACAAATTGTATGATAATTAACTAGGTAGATCTCTAAGATCGATTGGATCCAATCCAATTCCAAGATCCGGTAGGGGGACATCCAAGTCTGAAACATATATCTTATATATGCCAATACATTCAATGTATTACCTAACCTTTTTCCTCTGAATCAACTAAGCTTTAGCTTTGGCACAACAAACATAGTGATCCCAGTTAAGCGCGACCCATTGACCATGGAAAGCTTCGTAATCAATGTCGATGGACAAAAAGTGGTCTTGACTTTGGCCAACAAACCACAACTTGGACAAGACACTGATATGGAACAAAGCCTTCGTGATTCAAACACATCCTCGAAGGACAAAGGCCTTGACTTTGGCCAACAAGCCAATGCCAGTCTCGGATCTTGAGTGAGAATCACTCAATGGAAGGAAAGACGCTTAATATTTTGCGAGGTTTTTTTTTTTTTTTTTCCGTGCAAATTGGCAACCAATTTATTATCTTTGTTAAGGTCTCATCATCATACACCCTTAAACATGCATTCTAAACACATAATAAAGCGCATATGATAAAATAATAATGATATGCGGATGGATACTTTACACATTGATCCTAGATCAAATCTCTCCATTTTTCTCTCCCGCTAGCACATGTATTTACTTCTACCCGTTACACTACACTTCTAAAGAAACCTATTTAGATTGAGGGGAATATGTGAGAAGAGAATACAAAGAATAAGGAGGTGATAAGGCTGGACACGCAGGTCCAATTAATAAATCAAATTTATTACAACAATTTCTAAAATTGTCTCACCCATCTAATATCCATCCGATATACATTATTCACGCATCGCAACCATGTATTCACACAAGCATGTTATCAATCAATCTAATCAAATTAATTAATTTTGATAATTAATGACCATCCAATGTTCAAACAACGATTTGATTTTGCTAGAGTCAAACTCGTTTTGCGAATAAGTACTCAAAGTACGAATTCTCGAATTAAATTAAACTACAAAATTAAATTCAATTCAATTTGTATTTAATACTAATTCGCTATTTAATTCCAAATTAAATACTACACCTTATTTAACGAACCTTTACGACTTAAATTCCAAATTTAATCGTTACGGGTCTCAAAGCCCGATTAACGTCCAACGTTAATTTAATTAAAGTCCAATGGGCTTTTAATTAATTTCTTAAGGCGTGGACTTTTGGTCAACTCGGGTCAAACCGAATAACCAAAATCCAATCTGGGAATTATCCCATAAGTCCAGAAATCAATTTAGGCCCATTAGGCCCAATTAAACTTTAAAGGTCCATTAAGTCACATTTGGGCTTTATGGAGGCGGTTTTGGGCCTAATTGGATCCAACCAATTTTGCCTAAACCCAACTTAGTACAACCAAGACCAATAACAACAATACAAGCCCAAATCCAATTTAAGCCCAAAAAATTTAATTCAAAAAATTCCAAATTTCTCAATTAAATTACATAAAGTGTATAACATAATTAATTACCCAATTAACATTTCCAAAACACCAATTAGCCTAATTAATCATGCTCAATTACATCAATTAGTGTCCAACACATTTTGATCAAAAAATCAAACCCAATTCATGCTCTTATGCTCTTGGTTTTGTGGGGAAATTATGTCCAATTTTTAATCCAATCCAATTGAATCCAATTAAACATTAAATCAATATCCCCAATTGATTCTAACTCATCCAATGAATCAAAAAACAAAAAACCATGACAATTTAGGGTTCATGTATTTTCGGCCAAGCCACAACAAATTGGGGAAAAATGTTCCAAACACCTTTTCATCAAATTGATCCAATCAATCCTCAATTAAACATCAATTAAGCATATTAAACCATCCAATTTCATTATTCATGCTCAAAATCAATTTTGCCCAATTTTAACCCTAAATCATTTTCACGCTTTCAAAGGCTTTGATACCATTGTTGGTTTCTATTAAGGTCCCAAGATCATAAACAAGCATGAAATAAGTGCGAATACAAATCAACGAAGTTGCGGAGTACTTACATCGATCGGTTGAGCGACGCGGAGACGAACAAAACTGAAATTCTGCCTCATGGACTGCGCGGTAGTTACTGTCACAGCTCACTGGTTTTTGGCTCGGTTTTGGTCCTTCGTCAAGCTCCAAGCTTCGTCGAACGATTCCCGGCTCATGGGTGGACTTCCCTATCACCTTCGCATGTCTCTTGGAGTGCTAGCTCTTGTGATTTTTGCCACAAAAATCACACACTCATGCTTCCCATCTCACGGTTTCTTGATAGAAACCAGTGAAGTAATTTTTGCCCCTCCATGGGCGTGAAGAAGAGAGAGATAGAGAGAGAAGGAGAGATGAAAATGTGTAAAAAGTGATTTGTGTATTTGTTTTCTAAAACATATACCAAAAATTTGAAAATCAAATACCAAATATTAAAATATTTGTATATGTCTTTCAAACATCACTATTAAGTGTTAAACACTCTTCCATCAACTACACACATCACTTCATCAATCAATCAAGTTGTCAAGTCACATCACTCAAAGTGACATGTGATTTGACGCTTATTGCGACTAATGATTTGACGTTTGATTTGACTTGCATGCCGCACTCGAATTCGAAATGCGAATGCGCTCGTAAATAATCTCAGGCTCGGGTTTGCTAATTCCAAATTAACGAATTTTCCGTTGTGACGTAATTAAATGATTACGCCTAGCGAAATCACTATTCACGTCGCAAACGAATTAATTCTAAATTAATTCGTTCGCCCGAATTAAAATCTAATTTTAATTTCGCGTCGAAATCCAATTTCATTTAATATATCAAATATATTAATTAATCGATTAATTCCAAATTAATCGTTATCTCTCTTTAATTGATATTTTATCCCAGATAAAATATTTTCGCAATTAATCCCAGATTAATTTTTTCTCTTCTAATTAATCCCAGATTAATTTAGAGTGCGAGTCATACGTCATCAGTGAATCTTCGGGAAGCGACCCATGAGATCCCCGGATATGTTGGCAGTAAATTCGGTCGTCGGACTATCCGAACACGTAAGTACCAAGTACTACGTTTGTACCGATTTACAAGACAAGGTTGGCTTCTAGCCAAGCGCCATGCCTACCCAATTCTCCTGAAATATCCTTACAGGAATAAAGGATCTATATCAGGCGTAGTATACGTAGTATTGCGTATGTCGATCCAGTTTCGGATGATCACGTGCTAGGCCTGTGGCTGGAATTGTGTCTGCCCCGTACGAAGTACATGTCGGATGTCTGGTAACTAGTCTCTATAATCGGATAAACATGACCTTGTCATTTTATCCCGATGACTGCAGTACTTAAGAGTACTAGTACCATATCCTACGTGACCATCATCTCCATATGACTGGAGTGATACTTCCGTCTTGACATCACACCCAACACACTACGATTCTTATTATACCCAGCATAGGCGTACACAGAACCTGTTAAAGCCCTGGACGACCGCAACCAAAGTATATTAATTGTCGCAAGTATTAGCGGTGCAAGTCTCAGGTTAAGACCAAATACACCTACCCAGATTTCGGACTTCCATAGACACATAGTCATACTGCCAATGGAATTCCGAGGGGGTCTATCCAGAGCGAAGCTGTTTCCCGTAGCATCGGTAAAACACAACCTCCTATTACACTTGCATGAGTATCTTACACCCAAATATATGAGAACTATGTCGTTGTGCCCTCACAACGCAGACAAGTGTAATACTAGTCTTTTACGCATTCATCGATGTCCGATCTCGATAATACTCTTACTAGGGATATTTAATGATTTATCCTTCGTGGACTGATATTGTCTCATATCATTCTCGGTCCAGGAACAAATCATAAGGACCTCTCATCATTTATACATCTAGGTGATCTAATCACAAATGATAAGGGTGTAATTTCCTTTGTCACATAGTTAATTTGTACAATAACACCATGATCTGTACAAATAGTGACGCTATGGGTCATAATTGTCCAACAATGAGATCATTCTTGGCGGTAGCAGCAACAACCAAATTACCCATATAGCGTCACTTGCTTATGGTTTTGCAAGACAAACATATGAGTATTCTCGTTATATGGCTAATGGTGTGCACTTTGTAGGAATCGATTTCACTCGCACAGCGGGAGCTGCTTAGGTAACGGGATCGACCTTGAAAACTTTTTCTGCCCTCTCCCACTTTGGCTGAATCTGACCAGCCCCTAATCAATTATATTACTTTTGTTTTTCATATTTTTAGCCCCGAACGACTCTCTAACAGTAGCTCATATTTTTTCCGTTTTTGCACCCAATACAGTGTGCTGGATATTTTCTATTTTTCTGCCACTGTTTTGGATGATAAAATCACTCCAAATCAGCCTCAAATCAAGCACAAAATATCTCTTTGTGTTCCCTAATTTTTCTGGAAAAAATCAAAACAGCCCAAAAATAACCAACAAGCAGTAGCAGTGAGAGCAGATTTTTCTGCTCACTACCGTGTGTATACAAAGAAGAGGATAAAGAAGTTTCGTTCCAACTCTTAATGGTCTTCTGTGCTATGTCTCACAACTAAAAAAGATAAGGGTGAGCTTGACTCACAAAAAACGCTCTCTAAAAACTTCAGAGATCAAGATTGTATTGTCTCACACTTAGCTTTCCTTTTGTTATTCTTTATTTTTTCTTTCAACACTTGAGAGAAAAATATGATCAAGATGGTTAGGTTTTTTTTTTCAAGTGAGAGATGGTAAAATAATTTTCTTTTTACACTTAGGGTTTTATATTTCAAAATAAAAATAAAAATCATTTCTTCTTCCCTTCATAAGTTTCGGTCAGCCTTAATTTTTTTGTAACATAAAACCTTTTTTGAATGTCATCATAATGACATTAAGGTGTTATTAAATAAAAAAAAAATTGAATTACTATTTGTGAAAAAATTGAATTTTAAAATCGTATCTTAAAATCCTTTATTTCAAAAAGTAACATATTAAACAATTTAATATTTACAACCCTTTTTAATAAATTAAATGATTATCTCAGAATCATTTATTTAATAAAAAACTTTATATTAAATATAATATAAAGTTACATGTGTGACAAATATATTATTACTCATATTAATAATAATGTATAAATATGTGAGTATAAAATTGGACTTTTGCTACAATATATCGAGCTAGAACGGGGACCAAATGAACCTACGATTCCGAGCTCCAATAATCCCAGAATATAAATTAAACTATTAATTAAATATTCTGAATTATTAACTTCAAGTTATTCCACTAAAAACCGGAAGCTGCACTCTCCTTGCCGTAGATAGATAATATAAGCCGAACTACGTCGGTGTCTGATAAGTGCATGAAAATGTACTTTGAACATCGCTAATTCGGCTTGATTATCATGTATTTGATCTTAATTATAGTTTATTTTATGTTTTTTTATTAGGAAGCAATGGAACATGAATCTTGGAGCAATTACACATGTTTTGAAACCTTACGGACGAATCAGAAGCACGCGGGAAGAGCAGAATCACAGAAAGCGGCAAACCAGAAAAACCAACTGACACCACAGCACCCACTTTCTGGCACCGCGGTGCCTCCTCAGCTTCTTCCTATACAAAACTCTCGCAAGTTTGGCGCCCCGGCAGAGTTTCAGAATCTTAATTCGGACGTGTTTCACGCATATAAGGACTCCGAGACTTCCCTATATAAACCCAAGTTTGTCTAAAACACTAAGGGAGGAGAAAATAGAGAGAACACACACAACAAATAGTTGAAGTAACATATTTGAGAGAGAAGAACGAGGAAGTTTCATGCCAGATTGGAAGCTCCTCCGATCTATCAAGGTTATGTCTCTCTTCTATATGGAGAAATAATCTCCTCGGCAAAGCTAAGGATGAACTCTTGTAATTAAGTTCTTATATTCATGTTTTTGATTCTTGAATACTCTTCAACGTTTAATATAATTGATGGTTTGTTATTCTTTATTATCTTTTGATTATGAATTCATAGATTATGTTTTACCAACTTGCATATCGGAATATGCATGCTTCTTCTATGTGTGATTGGGGAACCCAGTTGTGACTGGTAATGTTATTTTATGAGTTGATCTTCTGCTGCAGTATTGCCTGAGGGTATATTGTCGACGTTAGATAGGTCATAACGATAACATTGTGTGTTGTTAACATAGGGAAAGTAATTCATTGATTACCTTAGAATTTAATATGTTTTTGATTGAAATATCTTCCGATTGTTGGTTTGGGATGTGAAACCTTCAATTGAGTAATAAAAGGAATCAATTACTGAATATAGGGATTTGATAAAAGAGGGATTCTCGACGCTTTTCTGTTTTTCTCTACTGATAACTCTTACGTATTTTTCATCATTTTTATTTCACATAACCAATTAAACTATTTTCTTAAATCAAGTTATTGCTAACATTTTCTTTAAGTGAATTATTTCCTAGTAACCATCTTTCTGAGGAATCGATACCCCAACTATATTGCGATACCCTCAATTACTTTTTGGGCGTAATCAAATTTTGGCGCCGTTGCCGGGGAGACGGTTTACAAGCAAAATGAGCAGTTTTGCTTAGTCAACAACAAAGCGGTAACTTCGTTCCACCTTAATTTTTTTATTTTTTTTATTTTCTATTTTATCTATTTGATTTCATTTTTAGTTTTAGTTTAGATTTGATTTTTAGTTTTAGTTTCTTTTATTTCTTTTTTCCGTTTTATTTTATTTGAGTGCATGCCTAGACTTAGGGATCCGTTTGGTAGGTTTGTTAGAA
Source organism: Zanthoxylum bungeanum (assembly GCA_019454045.1). NCBI lineage: Eukaryota > Viridiplantae > Streptophyta > Magnoliopsida > Sapindales > Rutaceae > Zanthoxylum > Zanthoxylum bungeanum. The sequence continues at coordinate 42,698 of SKCR01042727.1, forward strand.
TTGAAGAGGAAGATTCAGATTCAGAAAATATATTTGAAAACCTTTTTGCCACACCACTTAGATCTAGCACACACAGCATGAGTGGGTACGAGAGACCACCCATTAGGACTCTTGAGGAGTACCTTCACCCCACTCGCACAGCTACACCACGTGCATAATGTTTCCTCCTAATGCACCACATATAGACTTTAAACTGGGAATGATACAGAATCTCCCAACCTTTCATGGTTTGGTGAATGAGAATCCTTACGTGCATATTAGGGAATTTGAATAGATTTTAGCAACATTCCATGACCGATTTGGGACTACAAACACAATTAGACTTAAGTTTTTCCCTTTTGCCCTTAAGGATAGAGCTAAAAGTTGGTTGTATTCATTGAGACCTCGCTCAATATGATCATGGGGTGAGATGACACATGTATTTTTCAATAAATACTTCCCACACCATAAGACTAATGCCTTGAAAAGACAGATCTCTACCTTCTCCCAGAAAGATAGTGAAACCATTTATCAAACTTGGGAGAGGTTTAAGGAGATGTTAGCTAGTTGTCTTCACCATGGGTATGAGAGTTGGAGCTTAGTAAGTTATATTTACAACGGTCTGACCCCTAGAAAGTGTCAATTTATTGAGACAATATGCAATGGTGAGTTTATACGAAAGGATCATGATAAGGTACTTGAGTACTTAAATGACCTAACCGAGAAATCTCACACTTAGACAGGACCAAATGCCATAGATAGCACTAATAAGACACGTCATACCCCTTCTAGCGGAGGCATACACCACTTTAGGGAAGATGATAGTCTTATAACACAGATTGAGCTATTAACGAGAGAGATAAGAGCCTTAAAAGCCAAATATAGCAAAACTATGCATGCGGTAGCCCAGTTAGAACCCCCAAGGGGTATGTTTTATGTGTAAGGGAATTAACCATCTAGCCCAAGAGTGTCCATTATACGATGAGATGAGGGAAACATATGAGGAACAATGTAATGCCTTCGGAATGTACAAGAAACCTTATACACCGTATTCAAATACTTATAATCCTGGTTGGCGGAACGACCTAAATTTCAGTTGGAAACATGAGTCTCAACAACCCACTCAAACATCACAGCCTAGAAGTTACAATGCCTCACAGTATCACATACCAACCAATTCTAGAAACTCCTTAGAAGATAATATGCAAGCATTTGTAGAGGCCCATAACAAAACGAATCAAAGGTTTGAGTCATTAATAGCTCAGGTGATTGAAGAAAATAAGGAGATAAAGAGTCAAGTTTCTAAATTAAATAACATGTTAAGTGTGTAGGAATCAGGAAAGTTCCCATCTCAGACACAACCAAATCCACGATGACAACATATGGCACAGGCTGACCATGATGCATCCAATATAAGTTATATAAATTCCATAACCACTCGGAGTGTAAGAAGATAAATATGCAGGACACTTCCAATATTAAAGATGACACCATAGGTAGTAATACAGACATTCCTCAAGAAGAACAGGTGCCACATATCCCAGTTCGAGTACCATTCCCTCAAGCTCTTAGGCCTACTGCGAGAGCTACAGACACTAATGGGGAGATCCTAGAACATTTAAAGTAAGTAAAGATTAACCTTCATTTGTTACATGTGATCAAACTGGTTCCCACATACGCGAAGGTTTTGAAGGATCTATGCACCATGAAAAGAAAGAATCATGTGAAGAAGATTGCATTCCTGACAGAGCAAGCGAGTGTAGTGATTGACCAGATGGCTCCACCAAAATACAAAGACCCAGGATGCCCCACTATTGCTTGCCACATTGGCTCATATGAGTTCAGTCAGGCTTTATTAGATTTAGGTGCTAGTGTTAATCTTATGCCATATTTTATCTATGTGTAGCTAGGACTTAGAGAGATTAATCATACATTTGTGGTTTTACAGTTAGCTGATCGCTCGATCAGAACACCGCGGGGAGTAGTTTAGGATGTTTTACTTTAAATCGATAAATTCTACAATCCTATTGATTTTCTGATTTTATTTACCTAATCTGTGGTTAAAACTGAGTCAAGAATTCCTCTCATCTTAGGTAGACCTTTTCTTGTTATAGCTAATGCCCTTATTAATTGCAAGAATGGTCTCATGAAGTTATCATTTGGGAATATGACATTGGAAGTGAATATCTTTCACATTGGGAAACAACCATAAGATGATGACGAGTGCCCTCACACATACCTGATAGACACAGTCGTGCCAGAAATAGCTTCCATACAACATGACCATAACCCGCCTGAATACATCCTTCTTAATTCTGAAATTTTAGATACTTTTCAATCCACTGTAATTCATGATATCTCTACTGGCTTTTCTATTTTACAGAATCATGAAACAAGAGTGTGGCAGGCACAGTTTGAGGCTCTACCAGGAGGCAGAGAGAAATCGAAGCCTTCCACAGCTGAAACACCAAAGGTTGAACTAAAGCCATTACCAGAAGGTCTTCAACATGCGTTTCTCGGACCAGGTGATACCTTTCATGTAATTATCTCATCTGAACTAAGTGCATCACAAAGTGAAAAATACTTGGCATATTGAGTGAGCATAAATCTACACTAGGTTTGACCATAGGTGATATTAAAGGTATTAGTCCATTGATTTGCTCCCATAAGATTCACCTAGAAGAGGGAGTTATCCCTCGCAGAGATCCTTAATGTAGACTAAACCCCACTATGAAAGAAGTTGTGAGAAATGAAATGATAAAATTGCTAGATGTGGGTATTATATACCCACTTGCTGATAGTAAATGGGTTAGTCCTACGCAGGTTGTCCTTAAGAAGTCAGGTGTTACTGTCGTGCAGAATGAAGTAGGAGAACTTGTCCCTACTAAGGTAGTTACATGATGGCATATGTGTATAGATTATAGGAAGCTTAATACCGCCACCCAGAAAGACCATTTCCCACTTCTTTTTATCGACCAAATTCTTGAGAGGGTAGCAGGTCACTCATTCTATTGCTTTTTATATGGTTATTTTGGATACTATCAAATTGAAATATCTTTAGAAGATCGGGATAAAACCACATTCACTTTTCCATTTGGTACTTATGCTTTTCGTCGCATTCCCTTTGGTTTATGTAATGCATCTACTACATTTCAAATATACATGTTGAGTATTTTTAGTAATATGATTGATAAATGCATGGAAGTGTTTATGGATGATTTGACTGTCTTTAGTAATTATTTGGATACATGCTTACTTAATCTAAAGGCAGTATTAGCTCGATGTCAAGAAAAATGTCTTGTTTTAAATTGGGAAAAGTGTCACTTCATGGTTTCTTCAGGTATTGTTTTGGGTCACATTGTTTCTTCCAGGGGTATTTAAGTAGATAAATCAAAAATTGAGTTAATATCTAAGCTACCCACACCTAAGACTGTGAAAGATGTTCGATCATTTCTTGGGCATGCTGGTTTTAATAGGAGGTTTATACAGAACTTTTCTTCTATATCTAGACCTTTCTATAACCTTCTTGTTAAAGATTCCTCGTTTGAATGGACACAAGAATGTGACAATGCTTTTAAAATATTAGTTACTAAACTCACTTCTGCCCCAATAATGCAGCCACCTGATTGGAATTTGCCCTTTGCGATTATGTATGATGCTAGTGACTATGCCGTTGGAGCAGTTTTTAGACAAATGAGAGAATGTAAGCCTTTTATTGTCTATTATGCTAGCATGACCTTGACTAGTGCTCAAATAAACTATTCCACAACTGAAAAAGAACTGCTAGCTGTAGTTTTTGCCTTAGATAAATTTTGTGCATACCTTATTGGCTCACATATCACTATGTTTATTGATCATGCTTCTCTTAAGTACCTCCTTTCGAAAAAGGATGCTAAACAAGATTGATTAGGTGGATTTTGTTGTTACAGGAATTTGATCTAACCATCAAGGATAAGAAGGGCGTTGAAAATGTGGTGGCAGATCACTTATCTCGCCTAGAGTTCAGTGACTCTGTTGATGGCCCACCTACTCGTGATGATATTCCTGATGAACATCTATTTGCTCTCACACAAGTACCATGGTATGCGCATATTGTCAATTACTTAGTTCCTGGTGAGTTACCCTCCATTTGGACTGCACAAGATAAGCGTAAGTTCTTGGTCGAGGTACATTATTTTTATTGGGATGATCCATATTTATTTAAATACTGCCCTGACCAAATATTGCAACGCTGCATTCATGAGGATGACGTTTTAAGTGTCCTTATATTTTGTCATTCCCACGCCTATGGAGGCCATTTTTTCAGTAAAGAAAACTCCTGTAAAAATCCTGCAATGTGGTTTTTACTAGCCTATGTTATTTAAGGATACAAATGGCTTCTTTCGTTCCTGTGAAAGGTGTCAAAAATTAGGTGCATTCTCCCGTCGTCAAATAATGCCTCTTAACCCTATTCTTGTCATTGAAATTTTTGATTGTTGGGGTATTGATTTTATGGGACCTTTCCCGCCTTCTTTTAGATACCTTTACATCCTTCTTGCAGTAGATAATTTGTCTAAATGGGTTGAGGCACTGGCGTTCCAAGCTAATGGCGTTCCAAGCTAATGACAACACCACTATGGTTAAATTCTTAAAAGAACATGTACTGTCACATTTTGGTATGCCACGTGTCATTATTAGTGATCAAGAGACACATTTTTATAATCGATCATTTGAAGCTTTGATGCGCAAGTACGGTGTAGTGCATAAAATTTCCACTGCCTATCATCCACAGACAAATGGGCAAGCAGAGTTAGCAAATAGGGAGATAAAACAAATATTAGAGAAAATAGTAAATCCCGACCGTAAGGATTGGTCTTTACGACTTCCAGATGCACTTTAGGCATACCATACAGCTTACAAATCCCCACTTGAGATGTCTCCTTATAGAGTTGTATTTTGAAAAGCATGTCATTTACCTGTTGAGTTAGAACATAGAGCCTATTGGGCTATTAAAAATCTTAACCTTGATTTGAGTGCTACAGGTACACAGTAGAAGCTCCAATTGACAGAACTTGAAGAATTAAGGAATGATGCTTATGATAACTCCCGAATCTATAAAGCTAAGATGAAAGCTGCCCATGACAGGCAGATAATGAGGAAGAATTTTAAGCCAAACCAAAAGGTCTATCTTTATGACTCACGACTCCATCTTCACCCAGGAAAGTTGCGATCCAGATGGACCGGACCTTTTATTGTGAAGCAAGTTTTCCCACATGGAGCGGTTGAGGTGGAAGAACCCATGGACGGTAGAGTGTTCAAATTTAATGGCCAGAGATTAAAACCGTTCTTTGATAATAAGATCCATGCAGCGGAGGATGCGCCTCTTGTTGATATGGCTTATGAGGATTGATCTCTCTCTTCTCCTTATTTGTACATATTTTTTTTAGTTTGTTTAAAATTCTTTCTACTATTTGTTTTGTTTTGTTTTCTGTTTCTTTTGCAGGATAACTCCATATTTCATCCAGGTTCACGATCTCTCTAGTCAGGTGAACTCCTTCCTTTTCTACCGTCCTTATTGCCGTTAACATTGAGGACAATGTTTGATTTAGGTTGGGGGTGGTCATATTATCATATGTTGTATCTGATTGTTTTGTTCACTGTCGTGAGTATATAAAGAAAAGGATGAAGAAGTTTCTTACAAACTCCGAATGGTCTTCCGTGCTATGTCTCGCAATCAACAAAGACAAAGGTTGGCTTGACTCACAAAAAATTATCTCTAAACACTTTAGAGATAAAGAGTGTATTGTCACACACTTAGTTTTCCTTTTGTTATTCTTCACTTTTTCTTTCAACACTTGAGAAAAAATATGACCAAGGTGGCTAGGGTTTTTTCAAGTGAGAGATGGTAAAAAGAAAATTTAATTTCCTTTTTATACTTAGGGTTTTGTATGTTAAAATTAAAACAAAAATCTCTTCCCATCCCTTTCATAAGTTTCGGTCAACCCTATTTTTTTGTAAGATAAAACATTTTTTAAATGTCGTCATAATGACATTAAGGTGTTAATAAATAAATAAATAAATAAAATTATTGTTTGTGAAAAAAATGAATTCTAAAATCATATTTTAAAATCCTTTATTTCAAAAAGTAATTTATTAAATAATTTAATATTTTCAACCCTTTTTAATAAATTAAATGATTATCTCATAATCATTTATTTAATGAAAAATTTTATATTAAATATAATATAAAGTTACATGTGTGACAAATATATTATTAATCATATTAATAATAGTGTATAAATATATGAGTATATAATTGGAATATCCAATTATATTATTTTGTTACAGTATATCGAGCTAGCATGGGGACCAAATGGACTTACGGTTCCCAGCTCTACTAATTTCATAATATTAATTAAATTCTTAATTAAATATTCTGAATTATTAAGTTCAGTTTAATCCACTAAAAATCTGATGTTGTACTCTCGTTACTGTAGATAGGTAATATAAGTCGAACTACGTCGGTGTCCATCGATATAGTCATTATATACGGATTGGTCTTTCACGAGTATCTCATAATTAGATTTGGGTCATAATGTCTCTTATACTCTTCTAATTATTTTTACCTTAAGTACTATTGATTCTCTAATTAAAGATTTATTCATAACTATTATGAATATTAATCTTTCTATTCGAAATAGAAAGACTTGAGCACACTAATCATTCAAGTACCGAATCAACCCTTAAGGAATATAATTGTCTACTTCTCGTAAGAAGAAGTGAACTCTATGTCTATGTAAAGCGTCCCCAGCTACACACCAAATCATCTCCCCAAAGTACGTAGCTATTCGTCGGGATTGCTAAACCAACCTCATCTTTGTAAATCAAAGAACATAGCTTATCATGCAGGAGATTGCAGTACACTCAGGATTCAGATCAATCCATGTATGACCATCTAATAGATTAAAATGAATTTCTTTATTTAACAGATATTATAAGAAACTCATTTCTATCTAGGTCCAGTCCTATATGATCATATGATATAAGGTGTCTCAATTCTCATGTCACCACATGGACGATCCTGGATCAAGGTCGCCATACTATTATAGAATGGACAACAGTTATAGATAAACTACAAACAAAATACCCGCTTTGTTTGCTCTTTATGAACTATTTTAGATTACTAACCTCAGACTTAAATCCTCTTGTGTATGACACTCATACACTAAGTCTAAAAACACATGAGTAATCAAGGGTAAATAAGATAATTTACAATATGTGATTTAAATCAAACATTTGATAAATGAGTAATGCATCTTTTATTTCATAATAAATAATTCTATTTATATTACATGCAGCTCTATGGCATAAATCCCAACAGCTTTATCGCATAGCAAAGAGATATTTCACGTTCAACACAAAACTACAGGATTACAGTTCCATAAGACTATGATGACGGTACTATTGACTTTTACGGTGTCTTGCAAGGAGCTATTGAGTTTATTTACATGCCTAATTGTCGGATTGTATTGTTCGCATGCAAGTGGTCTGACACTGATCCTAGAAAGATGAGAATTCAGTTCCATCACCATCTAACGTCAATCAACATTCAACGTGTTTGGTGCAAAGACGATCCATATATTTTCTCTCATCAAGCATGCATAATGTCAAGATGAGGAGGCAGAAACAGGAGCACGATCGAGAAATGAAGAACTTGTGGGAGCTTGTGGAAAGATCGCTTGCTCAGGCCAGTGCTGCAGGATCAACGTAGCACCGACCTCGACCGATCATCCTGCATGATTTTTTTATTTTATGTAATAAAACGTTTTTATGTAATAAAATATTTATTATTATTATTATTATTATTATTATATATATATATATATATATATATATATATATATATATAAAATATTATTTTTTAATAGATTTAGCATCGCCAAAATGGAGACGCTAAATGTCTGCATTAGCGTCAACACCACAAATGTTGACGCTGATAGTTATCCACATTTAGCGATGTCAATTTGGCAACATTAAAAGTCCACGATCTTTAGCGTCGCCTTATTTGTCGACGTGGAATTGTCCACTTTCTTCGTCGCCGAATTTTTCGACCCTAAAACCTTTTACTTGGCCAGCCTTTTGCATCAATTTTCTGCGTCGCCATCTTTCGACGCCAAAAATTTTAACGTTGACTTTTACCTCTTTTAACGAAGATTTTTTACGATGTTAAAAAACTGTATTCTTGTAGTGCGTGTCTGTAATATTCTTTAACAATCGTTCATTTATATATAAGATAAGTTGAGTAAAACTAATAAGGTGAGTTTGCGCCATATTGTACTGGATTTATAAATTAATATTATGATGTTAAATTTTATAAGTATCATATATATTGTAGTTAGGGCAAAGGGTTTGTGCCATAGATCGATGTACTCTTTCTCAGATGTGAAAGTTTATATTTTAAACTACGAATTTAGCTCTATTGCAAGAACACAAACAAATACATAATACTTCAAATAATAGCAAATGATCAAAATTATTCACTTGATACAAAGAACATTAATTTCTCATTATTCTCTGCAATACATACACCAAATGAAATTAAAATCATAGCTCCAAATGAGCTAAAAAAGAAGAAACATATTATTATTGGTATATAATTTTATTTTCTTATTAAATATAAATACAAACACACTATCTTAGTAAATAATATAAACAGTATATAATAAATTTCAAGGGCATCGTGGGGAAACAAATCCAATTTGAACCAAATCATCAACATTGTTGCATACAGCTTTTGTTTCATCTTCATCTTCATCTTCACTTTGCAGGTTCACGTTTTGCAACATAATCCCTTCGCATGGAAAGCTCTTACTGCAATCCAATTTCACTGCCTCAACCGAAGCACTTGTTCCCATAATATTTTTGTACACAACATTTTTCACTTGCACTGCCGAGCTCTGCACCCGCCATGCACACAAATCAATAAAAATTTAATAAAATCTGGTAACTATATATATATATTAACAAATAATAGTGTTAATTTGTTCTGAAGAACTTGGCCAAATAACTTTTTAGCCGCTTGCTTTGGCTTGTCATACTCATCCGTATTTATATCCTAATGGGGTATAAGACTAAAAAAAATTAGTGATAATTAATTACCTGTTTTTTGCAAGGCTTGTCTTGGTCACAATAATTTTGATCAATTATTATAGGATTGGTAACATTAAACATGTCAATGTTTTGAAATTTGATGTCGCTTGCATATCCTGATCCTCCCTGCACACATAATGTTGAAATTTTATAATAATAATAATAATTATTATTATTATTATTATTATTATTATTATTATTATTATTATTATTAATTCATGTATTAATTAATTAAATAATTATTTATTTATTACCTGCCATGTCTTGATCCTAACACCATTTTTTGTTCCAGAAAGCTTAGCTCCATCCACTGTGACCCCTGAAACACAAGCTTTTGATTTTTCTGCTCCTAGGCTTCCAATACTGAGCTCACCAAATTAAATTAAAAAAAAAAAAAAATTAGATAAATAATAATTGGCTAGTTTAAATTTAGCAGGAAACAGAGTAGGGTTTTATTTTTTATATTAATTAAGACCTGATTCCATGGCCTGGACCACAAGTTATGTCTTGAGCTTGCACATTTTTTGAACCACTTACGATTGAAATGCAATCATCACCTAATTCATCCACATAAACAAAAAGAATTAAAGACTAATTATTGATAAGCTTGATTATAAAGCCTTAATTAAAAACATTTTAGTATATTTAGATTTGAATCCTTCTCGGGATTGCGAATTAAATAACTAATTGAAGTCTGTATTTTATAAAATGTGGATGTTTACACTTTGAGAATTTTTCGTGCAGATAAATTTACCAGTTCCTATGGTGGAGCTTGTAATTCGGATTTCCTGGGTAGCTGTGATGTGAATTCCATCAGTATTGGGACTGTCTCCAGGTGCAGTTACCATGAGATTAGAAGCAACAACATTCTTGCATTTTTTAAAAGATAGATGCATTTGCTGGGCATCTTTAATTTTCAAATTGTTCACTACCAAATGGTTGCTTTTATAAAACGTCAGTGCCTGCCAAGACATGTCATAATTTATTAATTAATTTCCAAATAATGATCAATTGATCATATTTACTAATTAATTAATCAAAGCACAGACATACCGTCGGGGCACCCTTGCATGGCTGCAATTGGTAAAAAAAAGAAACTAAAATTAGTTTGTTATTTTTTGGTCCCTCACATATGATCGGAAAATAATAAAAAATAATAATAATAATAATTTTGCAAATATGCATCATTCATGTAATTAAAGAAATTATCAAAATGAAAGAATTGACTATAATAGTTATAAATAAGCGAAATAACTTCTTCTTTTTTTTTTTTTTAATAATTCTTATGGCGCAAAGGAGCTTATAGTAGGAAAGAATGAGTTTAGAAGGATGATAAATTAATATAATATAATATAAAATATAATACCACATTTAAAAATTTTGATGAGTTCCTAATTAATGAATTAATTAATTACCAGCGATTTATTGACTTTGCAAGAGTTTTGCCACCAAATCTTGCCATTGCCATTGATAGTGCCACCACCTTCAACTTGTAAATTTTGAATACTATCAAAAACAATCCAGTGCCTGCCATCTTTCTTGTAATCTGATTGATCATCCGAGGCCTCTATAGTTCCATATATCTGAAATTTAATTAATTTTGCAAATCAATTTAGTGATGAACATATATTTAATCTTCAAATTTTTTAAATTTTTAATTTTACAAAATTTCAAAATTACATATTGATCTCTTACCTGCACAGTAAGATTAGCTTTGCAAGGACCCGAGAATCTAACAGGCTTAAGACGGTAGATTTTGCCATAGGGCACCACAATTACAGTTCCTGTACCTGAACAAGCTTCTTTCCAAGCCTGCTTAAACGCCTGGGAAGAAATATCCCCATGCATGTACAAAAACATATATTACATTAATAATGTAATTAGCTACTAATTAATTAGCACTTATTTACTATAATCACACGAATATTGTTTTCTAATACGTATTGCTGCTACGTACACATATATATACTACGAAACCCTAACCCTTTTTAGAAAGATGAATGATTATTTATTTAGTTTCACTCATTGTTCGATTTAAACAACTTAATGATTGGTGGCAACCGTTAAATCAGGATTTTAGTGGACTAACATAAAAATAAGTAAAATTGAATGGACCAACAGCAAGGACGTATTGGCGACTTAGCAGTCAATAACATAAAACTCGTAAACATGAGGGGACCAAACATAAAGTATGCATAGGAACTAGTAAAATTTCAATTCAAGCCCTTATTTTTTGTAATATTTTTCTTGAGGGGCCGAACCCCAAACCTCTACATAGTTCCGTCCCCAACTGGTAGTTAATAAAAGAATTATATAAAATATTGAGTAGACGTGAATATATGTATTTGACAAATAAAAAACAAGAAAATTTTGATGAAGTGAAGATATGAATTTTTCTTTTATGTACCTGAGTGTCATCATTACCGTCCGCTTTGGCTCCAAAATCATCAACATTGATAGTTTTAGCTCTCTTTGAAAAGCTACCAACATTTTTCAAGCTTAAAATTTGGATTCTTAGCTTGATCAAGTCCTTGGAGTTACCATCTTGAACGGAGCTTAAATATGAAGGATATGCTTGAGAATCATATCCATATTCGTCGTATGTTTCATCAGTGTAATAATTATTATTACTATAAGGTGGGTCATGATAATTGGCCAAGCACAATATGTAACGTGAGATGAAAGAGATCATAAAGATTGTGAAGAATAATTGAACCAAATGTCTTTGTAGAGCCATTATTTTCTTTTAAAAAAAAAAAAAAAAAAACACAGGGGGTATAGGAAAATGTTGCTATATATATTAATTTATAGATGCATTAATTATATAGCAAGCAAAAGCATATATGGATGTGGAGACAATGCAATGATGGGGGTTCTGTATTTATAGAGACCACAAAGCTTGAATATTGAGAAAGCTAAAAAGGTTTGATTAATTCTTTTACATTACTCTTGAGGTATGGCTTGAGATATGAGAGATTTAGACGAAACGATTTCTTGGGCAGTCTCTTTTCTTTTGCTTGTCTAGCTCTAGAGTATAGACCTACGTATATTTATAGCATTCATGTACATACATAATAATAATAATAATAATAATAATAATAATAATAATAATAATAATAATAATAATAATAATAATAATAATAATAATAATAATAATAATAATAATAATAATAATAATAATAATAACAACAATAATAACAACAACAACAACAACAACAACACAACAACAACAACAACAACAACAACAACAACAACAACAACAACAACAACAACACTTATTGACCAAAGTG
>SKCR01042728.1:0-57491 GCA_019454045.1 Zanthoxylum bungeanum
GTTGGATTAAATCAAAGTGGTAGACAAAAGTGTTGGACAATTATGACTCATAGCATCACTATTTGTAAAAGACATGGTGCATTTGTACAAATTAACTATGTGACAAAGGAAATTGCTCTTTTATCATTTTGTAATTGGATTACTTGGATATATAAATGATAAAATCCATATGATTAATACCAGATTAATAAGATATGAGACGGTATTAATCCACGAAAGGTTTAATCATTAAATATCCCTAGTCGTAGTATTATCGAGACTGGACATCGATAATGCAGAATAGACTAGTATTACACTTGTGCGCGTTATGGAAGCTTAACAGCATAATTCTCATATATTTAAGTATTGGATGCTTATGCAAGTGTGATAGGAGGTTCTGTTAGCCATTGGACCGGGAACAGCTTCGCTCTGGATAGACCCCTCGGAGTACCATTAGTAGTATGACTATGTGTCTATGGGAATCCGAATCAGGGTAGGTGTATGTGGTCTTAACCTGAGACTTGCAACGCTAATACTTGCGACAATCAGTATACTTTGGTTTTGGTCATCCGGAGCTTTAACAGGTTCTGTGTACGCCTCCTCTGGGTTTACTGAGAATCGTAGTGTATTGGGTGTGATGTCAAGATGGGAGTATCACTTCAGTCATATGGAGATGATGATCACGCAGGATACATAACTAGTACTCTTAAATGCTGCAGCTATCAGGACAGTATGACTAGGTCATGATTATTCAATTACAGAGACTAATTACTGATTATCCGATATATGCTTCGTATGGGGCAGCCACAATTCCAGCCCTAGGCCTAGCATGTGACATCTGATACTGGATCATATTACGCAATACAATGTATACTACGCCTGATACAAATTTTATATTCTTCGTTGAATATTTCTGGAGAAACATATCCAGGAATCTCTTGGGTCGCTTCCCAAAGATTCACCGATGACATTTGACTCGAACAGAATTAATCTGGGATTAATTGCGGTAAGAATTTATCTGAGATTAAATTCGTCTAGAAGAGAGAACCCGATTAATGGAATTAATCGATTAAATAAATTTAATAGTTAAATTAGAATTTTCTATTTAATTTATTTATTTGGGCTAAAATAATATATCAGATATATTAATTGAAATTAGATTTCAATATGGAATTAAAATTGGATTTTAATTCAAGCGAACGAATTAATTTGGAATTAATTCGTAAGCGACTTTCATAATAATTTTCTAGGCATTATTATTTAATTAAATTAGATTTAATTACGACGCGATAGAAAATTCGTTTAATTGGATTAAACGAACCCGGGCCCAAAGTCGTGTTGTGTGAGCCAACTTAAATTTGGAATTTTAAGTGGTGGGACCCACTTAACTTACATCACTTGTCACTATCGGTGATGGAAGTAGTTGGCAATAGTGGTTGGACTTTAATGCACACAACAACCAAGGATTTTTGTATTAACTTGGAAGTCAACATTTTTGTATTAAGTTTTTGGAAAACAAAATACACTATTCATTCATCCTCTCCATCTCTCATTGCCGAATTTTGCTTCTCTTGGAGGGCAAATTTTGCTTCAATTTTTGTTCAAGTTAGCACTTAAATGATTCAAATTAAGGTGTTAGGGAAACTCACCCGAGAGTTTGGAACTCATTTTCAAGCTTGGAGCTTCTACATTCAAAGGATTTTTCGAAATATTCTAAGCCGATCATTGTAAGTATTACGCAACTTATTTTGATTTATTCACACTCAATTCATTGTTTAGAGATCCTTGGCATGTCTAAGACACTAACAATGGTATCAGATAGCCAATCTAACTTGATTTGAATATAGGGTTTATATACTTTAATTTGGGTATTTTTTGCTTGGAGCATGTTTTTTCTAAATTGGTTGTTTGGTTATGTTTAGATGATGATGAATTGGATTTGTGCATCATTGAATTTGTGAAATTGATTGGATCAAAAAAAAAATTTCCCCAAATCCTAACCCTTGGCCGAACATAACCCTAGGTAGAACTCATGGTGATTTTTGAAATTTGACAATGGATCTGTTAAATGGCATGAAATTGAATGTTAATTATTGATTTAATTGGATTGAAATCAAAATTGGATGTTAATTTCATGTGTTTGCCGTGAGTTTGAGCATGTTGTTGGATGAATTGATTTTGCCTCAATTTTATGTTGGACATGAATTTGAGAATTAAACATGATTAATTAGATTAATTGATGTTTGAAAATATTAGATTAATTAATTAATTGTCCCTATTACACTTTAATTTGATTAATATGTAATATGAAATAATATATTAATTTAATTTATTGTATTTGGGCTAATGGGCTTGGTTGGGCCAAGTATGGTTTTGGACAATTGGGTTGGATCCAATTGGGCCTAAAACCATTTTCATAAAGTTCAAATATGACTATTGGGCCTTTAATAATTTAATTGGGCCTAATGGACATAAATTGATTTTTGGCATAGGTGATTCCTAATTGGGCCTTGGCATTTTGGGTTTGATCCATAATGGCCAAAGCCCATGCCTAAAGAATTAATTGAAAGCCTATTGAACTTTAATTAAATTGGCATTGGATGCTATTTGGGCCTTTGAGACCCAAATGGATTGGATTTGGAATCCAAGTCTAAAAGGCACTATTAAAAGTGTAATTGTTTAATTTGGAATTAAACACGAATTAGTATTGGATACAATTTGAATTGGATTTAAAATTGTAGTTCGAAATAATTCAAGAATACTTACTTTGAGTATTTATTCTTAAACGAGTTGGACTCGCGAAAATAAAATCGTTGTATGAACATTGGATGGTCATTAATTGAAGATTAATTAATTGGATTAGATTGATTGAACAACATGCTTTATGTGAATACTTGGATGTATTTGTATGAATAATGTAAATCGCATGGATATTAGTTGGGTGGGGGCAATTTTGGAAATTGTTGTAAATATGGTATTTATTTAAATTGGACATGCATGTCCAGCCTTTCACCTCCTTATCTCTTTGTATTTCTCTTCTCACCAATTCCCCTCAATGCAAATGAGGTTTCTTTATGTATTATGTAATTGGGTAGAAGAATGTAAGGTGCTAGTGGGAGAGAGGAAAAAAAATGATTTGTTCTAGGAACAAACTGTATTATATATCCATCCGTATATCATTATTAATTTATTATGCCTTATTATGCTTTTGGAATGCATGTTTAAGGGTGTATGATGAGACCTAATCAAAGATAATAAATTGGTTGCCAATTTACGCGAAAAACCCTCACTTTAATATTAAGCGTTTTCCTTCCATTGAGTGGTTCTCTCTCAAGATCCAAGATTGACTTTGATTTATTGGCCAAAGTCAAGATCACTGTCCATCGCGGATGTGTTTGAACCACGAAATCTTTGTTATATATCGCATGTCTTGGGCAGTTGTGACTTGTTGGCCAAAGTCAAGGTCACTTCTGTACATCGACGTGGATTACGAAGCTTTCCCACTGTCAATGGGTCACGCTTAACTGGAATCATTAAGCTTGTTGAGCCAAAGCCAAGGCTTAGTTGATTCAGAGGAAAATGTTAGGAAATATATTGGATATATATTTTGGACTTGGAGGTCCACCTACCGGATCTAGGAATTGGATGAGATCCAATTGATCTTAGAGATCTACCTAGTTAAGTTTCATACAGCTTGTTGGCCAAAGTCAAGGTTGTGTGTTATTTAACGGGATCCTAGCCCACTAGGAAACTGGGTTTCCCGAGTACTCCACAGAGGGTTAGAGGCTCGCCGAAAAATAATGGGAGGCCAGTATTAAATTTGTAATTTCGTTTAATACTTGCTTACACGAGCTGTTTTATTTTATTTATCGTTGTTATAAATATATTAGTTGGACTAATATTATTTTATTTCTTTCTTTGAACATTTAGAGTGTACAAGACACTACTCCACAAGTAGTTGGTTATGTAGTTGGACTATAGTAACCATTAATTTTGAGTGTACCCTAAATCGTTGATTGAATAGTTGGACTATTGCAATCGAGATGGCTGGAAAGATTAGTGTTAGAGACATCATCATGGGTGATAATGTCTTTAACGGCTCCAATTTTCCAGATTGGGAGATGAATCTCAGGATAGTCTTGGGAGCCAAAAAGTTACTCTATGTCATAGAGAAACCTCTCGGGCCTGAGCCTGGAGTTGAGTAAATAATAGAGCATGAGCTTGGAAGACTTATCGTGATGATAAATTTAGTGCTCAATCCGTCATGCTTGTTGCAATGACTCCTCAATTTCGTCGTTAAAACAAAGGATTGGATCCTTATAGTATGATGTTGAAATTGAAGGATCTTCACAGATCTAACCTTAGATCACAGAAGTATGAATTGCAAAAGAAGCTATTTTGCTTGCGTATGTCAGAGGGTACATCTATCGAGCACTATGTGTCGCATATGATTGTTGACATCGAACAGCTAGCTCAGTTGGGCATAACCTTCGAGGCCGAGACTTTTATAGATTTGATCTTACAGTCTCTGCTCGAATGCTGGGGCGGGTTCGTCATGAACTACAATATGATGAACCAAGAAAAGACTCTTGGAGAGTTAAAGGCGATGCTGAAAGAAGCAGAGCCAAAGCTTCTGAAGGGCAAGAAGCGTGAGGCGCATCTTACTTCGACATCTCAAAAGGCCAAGGCTTGGCCGAAGGCTTCTGGAGGTGTGAAGAAAAAGAAGAAAAATGGCAAGGCCAAATCATCACAGTCTTCTGGGAAGACTAAGGACATATCCCAAGACGTCTGCCTACATTGTGGGAAACGGGGTCACTGGAAGCGTGACTACCATGAGTACAAGGCGGAGTTGAAGGAAATGAAGACGGGCAAAGCTCCGGCTTCAAGTATATTTGTTATAAACATGTCTACTACTGGTTTTAAAAATTGTATTTTTGATTCTGGATGTGGTACTCACATATGTACTGATGTGCATGATCTGCTGATTAGCAGGAGATTGGCTTCAGACGAGATCGACCTACGAGTCAGAAACGGGACGAGAGTTGCGGTTTTGGCCGTTAAGACATTTGTTTTGTATCTGCCATTGGGGCATGTAATTACATTAGGTGACTGTTATTTTGTACCTAGTTTGACTAAGAAACATCATCTCTGTATCTTATTTAACCCGATGTGGGTATACCTTTATATTCAGGAACACTGGGTGTTTTGTATATAAAGATGACATTTTGATATGTACAGCAGATGTAATAATGGTCTTTATATTTTGAATATAAATGAATCTGAAACATATAACATGACAAACAAAAGGCTCAAATTGAGTAAAACAGATGAAACTTATCTGTGGCATTGTCGTCTGGGACACATTAACAAGACTCGTATATCCACACTTTCGAAGAGTGGATACTTGGACGGATTTGATCCTAATTCATATGACATATGCGAATCATGTTTCTTAGGAAAAATGCCTAAAACGCCTTTTAGTGGTAAATGTGTACGTGCCACCGAACTGTTAGCCCTCGTTCATAGTGACGTATGCGGACCCATGTCTAGCCAGGCTAGAGGTGGATATGAATACTTTGTAACCTTTACGGATGATGCATCACGTTATGATTATGTGTATCTTATTAAACACAAGTCGGAAACTTTTGAGAAATTCAAAGAGTTTCGACACGAAGTAGAAAAACAGACCGGCAAAAATATTAAAACATTACGGTCGGACCGTGGTGAAGAATACTTGAGCAATGAGTTTCTCGATTACTTAAAAGAATATGGTATTCTTTCACAGTGGACTCCTCCCGGAACACCTCAATTTAACGGTGTGTTCGAACGGAGAAACCAAACTTTGTTGGACATGGTAAGGGAAATGATGAGTCGTACTGAGTTACCAATTTCCTTCTGGGGATACGCATTGAGCAGTGCAATACTTATTATGAATAAGGTTCCGTCAAATTCTGTTGGACAGACTCCATATGAAATATGGACAGGAAAGGAACCGGGTTTCTCATTCTTGAAGATTTGGGCATGCTGGGCATATGTTAAACGTTTTGATGGGACCAAACTAGAACCCAAATAAGATAAGTGCCTATTTGTAGGTTATCCTAGGCAAACCAAAGGATATTATTTCCACAACCCACAAGAGAACAAAATATTTATTGCTCTTCATGCAATTTTCCTCGAAAATGAAGACATATATGCAGTGATAAGTGGGAGGAAAGTAGAACTCGATGAAAAATCGGAGTGATACTGTTCTTGGCACCGACCCATCACGGAATATGAACAGTCTGTTAGACAGTAATGTCCCATAGCGTCACAATTTTGTAAATGATATTGTATTATTGTACAAAATTAACTATGTAGTAATGAAATTGCCTTTTACCGTTTTGTAATTTATTTACTTAGAAATATAAATGGTAAAAGTCCCTATGATTAGTTCCGGATTGAGATGATATGAGACAGTATCAATCCATAAAGGTTTAATCATTAAATATCCCTAGTCGTAGTATTATCGAGACTGGACATCGATAATGCGGAATAGACTAGTACTGCACTCGTGCATGTTGTGAGGGCACAACGGCATAGTTCTCATATATTTAAGTATAGGATACTTATGCAAGTGCGGTAGGAGGTTGTGTTTTACCGATGGTACGGAAAACAGCTTCGCTCTGGATAGACCCCGCGGAATCCCATTGGTAGTATGTCTGCGTGTCTA
The DNA here is from genome assembly GCA_019454045.1 of Zanthoxylum bungeanum. Classification (NCBI taxonomy): domain Eukaryota; kingdom Viridiplantae; phylum Streptophyta; class Magnoliopsida; order Sapindales; family Rutaceae; genus Zanthoxylum; species Zanthoxylum bungeanum. The sequence continues at coordinate 6,689 of SKCR01042728.1, forward strand.
TGGGAGTCCGCTTCAGGGTAGGTGCATATGATCTTAACCTGAGATTTGCATCGCTAGTACTTACGACAATCGGTAAAATTTAGGTTTGGTGGTCCAGGGCTTTAACGAGTTCTGTGTATACCTCTTCTGGGTTTATCGAGAATCGTAGTGTTGGATGTGATATCAAGATGGAAGTATCACTTCAGACATATGGAGATGATGATCGCGAGGGATTCAGAACTAGTACTCTATAATGGTTGCAACCATCGGGATAATATGACTAGGTCAGGATTATCCGATTCAAAGAGACTGGTTGCTTGACATCCGATATGTGTTTCGGACGGGGCAGACACTTATCCAGCCCCAGCCCTAGCATGTGATCATCCGATACTGGTTCGATATACACTATACTACGGTATACTACGCCTGTTATAGATCTAATATTCCAGTAAGAATATTTCTAGAGAATTGGGTAGGCATGGCGTTTTGCTAGAAGCTAACCTTGTCTTGTAAATCGGTAAAAACGTAGTACTTGGTACGTACGTGTTCGGATAGTTCGACAACCGGATTTACTGCCAACATATCTAGAGGTCTCTTGGGTCGCTTCCCGAAGATTCACCGATGACGTATGATTCAAACTCGATTAATCTTGGATTAATTACGGAGAGACTTTATCTTGGATAAAGTACTGTATATAGAGAGAGAACGATTAATTTAGAATTAATCGTAAAATTATTATATTCGATATAATAAACGGAATTCGATTTCGACGCGAAATTGAAATTAGATTTTAATTCGGGCAAATGAATTAATTTAGAATTAATTCGTTAGCGACGTAAATAATAATTTCGCTAGGCGCAATTATTTATTTAAATTCGATTTAATTAACGTCGCGACGTAAGCTCGATATTTCGGAAATATCGAACCCGAACGCGTGAGTGCAAGTGGGCCCACTTTCATTTGGAAACGTGTGGGGCCCACATGACACTTGTCATTATTTGTATTTTTTAATCAAGATGCAATGCATGAAGATAGTGTACAAAGCACTCAAAGATAATGCATGGAAATTGAGTGTTAGACACTCTAAGTGCTTGCATGGTTTGTGTTATATTTATAATTATTTAATATAATTATAACATAAATATAAATTGATTTTTAGAAAAAAAAATCATATCCTCCTCTCCTCTCTCATTACCGAAACTGTGACAGTTTCTTGGCTCTCCATTTTCAGGTTTTTGTTGCAAAAGCTTGAAGAATTTGTGTTTGTTTGGAACATAAAGAACACATCTTTGGCTAGCACCATCAAGGGATCATACAAGGTGTTATGGGAAACTCATCTTAGAGCTTGGAAGGATCAACTAAAGCTTGGAGCTTCTCTTTACTGCTTGGCCGAAATCTTCACTGCACATAGGAGCATTTTTGCTTCATCCATTGCATCCACATTTGGCTTTTGTGAGTATTGTTTCCGCCATTACTTCCTTTTAGTTCATTCATATATATATCTTGCTTGGTTTTTGATCTTGGGACATGGTTATTAGATTACCAACACAGTCCATCATGGATGAGACTATTCCATAATCTTCTAATACACAAGAACCGCGTAGGTCGGAGAGAGTCAGAAAACAACCTTAGATGTATGGGTTTCTGATCTCACCTAATGTAGATTTAATCTTATTGAGAAATACAAACCAGCTACGTATGAGGAAGCGATACAAGGTATCGACTCCGCTTTATGGCAAGATGCCATGAAGTCCGAAATGGATTCCATGTATACCAACCAAGTTTGGACATTGGTTGATGTACCAGAAGACATTGTGCCTATTGGTAGCAAATGGGTCTTCATGGTGAAGACAGACATGAATGGAAACATACTAACGTACAAAGCTAGGCTGGTATCGAAAGGGTATCGTCATCAACATGGTGTCGATTACGAAGAAACCTTTTACCCGTTGCCATGATTAAATCCATTCGGATAATGCTTGCTAATGCTGCATATTTCGATTATGAAATATGGAAGATGGACGTCAAAACCATTTTCCTTAATAGAAACCTTTTAGAGGATTTTTATATACAACAACCTGATTGTTTTGTCGTGCCAAAACATGCAAACAAGATTTGCAAGTTAAATCGATCCATTTATGGATTGAAGCAAACATTGCGTTCTTAGAACCAATGTTTTGATGAGATCATATTACAATATGGTTTCATTAAAAAAAAATATGATTCTTGTGTATATAAGAAGGTTAGTGGGAGCGCACTGACAATAATTGTCCTATTCGTTGATGATGTATTGCTTCTTAGCAATGACATTCCCATATTAAAATCGGTGAAAGCTTGGCTTTCATTAAAATTCTCCATGAAATACTTGGGAGAGTCAACCTTTATTCCAGGAATAAAGATCTACTAGGATAGATCTAAAAGTTGTTGGCACTCTCCGAGAACTCGTACATTGACAATGTTGAAGAGATTTAACATGGATCAGTCCTAGAGGGGGCTGCTTCTGGTGTCACATGGCGTCTCTCTATCTAAGGACATGTGTCCTAAAACTCAAGATGAGAGAGATTCAATGAATCGAATCATGTTCGCTTAAGCAGTCGGATCGATCATGTATGCCATGATATATACGCGACCTGATGTCTCGTATGCTTTGAGCATGTGCAATCGCTATTAGGCCGATCCAAGTGATGGTCACTGGATTGATGTAAAGAACATCCTTGAGTATCTTAAACGAACTAAGGATCCTTTCTTAGTCTATGGGGAATGAGAACTTGAGGTGACTGGGTTAGCCAATGCAAGTTTCCAAACCGATAAAGACGACTGTAAGTCGCAATAAGGGTACATATTTTATTTGAATAACGGAACAATGAGCTGAAAATCTTCCAAGCAAGGTACTATTGCCGATTCAAAAACAAAAACGGAATACATTGCTGCAGCTGAGGCAGCAAAAGAAGCATTTTGGATCTATAAATTCCTAATTTGATTAGGAGTAGTTCTGTTAGTAGCTGAGCTGGGCTACAACACATGCTAAGGAACCACGGTCTCATCAATGATCCAAGTATATACTTCGACGGTTTCATCTGATTCTTGAGATCACACATCGTGGCGATGTGAAGATCGAAAAGATCGTTTCAGATAATAACCTTACAGATCCGTTGACGAAAGCGATATCTCAATAAAAGTTTGAGTGACTCGTACATAGTTCAGGTGTTGGACACTTGAGTGATTGGCTATAGGCCAAGTGGCAGATTGTTGGACAATTATGACCCATAGCATCACTATCTGTAAAAGACATTGTGTTTTTGTACAAATTAACTATGTGACAAAGGAAATTGCTCTTTTATCATTTTGTAATTGGATTACTTGGATATATAAATGATAAAAGTCCATATGATTAGTACCAGATTAATAAGATATGAGACAATATTAATCCATGAAAGGTTTAATCATTAAATATCCATAGTCCTAGTATTATCGAGACTAGACATCGATAATACGGAATAGACTAGTATTACACTTGTGCGCGTTATGGAAGCTTAACGACATAGTTCTCATATATTTAAGTATTGGATATTTATGCAAGTGTGATAGGAGATCCTGTTAGCCGTTGGATCGGGAACAGCTTCGCTCTGGATAGACCCCTCGGAGTCCCATTGGTAGTATGACTATATATCTATGGGAATCTGAATCAGGGTAGGTGTATGTGGTCTTAACCTGAGACTTGCATCACTAATACTTGCGACAATCAGTATACTTAGGTTTTGGTCGTTCGGAGCTTTAACGGGTTCTGTGTACGCCTCTTCTGGGTTTACTGAGAATCGTAGTGCATTGGATGTGATGTCAAGATGGGAGTATCACTTCAGTCATATGGAGATGATGATCACGCAGGATATATAACTAGTAATCTTAAATGCTGCAGCTATCGGGATAGTATGACTAGGTCATGCTTATTCGATTACAGAGACTAGTTGTTGATGAACCGATATATGCTTTGTATGAGGAAGACATAATTCCATCTCTAGGCCTAGCATGTGACATCCGATACTGGATCGAATTACGCAATACAATGTATACTACGTCTGATAGAGATTATATATTTTTCGTTGAATATTTCTGGAGAATTGGGTAGGCACAGTGCTTTTCTAGAAGCCAACCATGTCTTGTAAATCGGTGATAACTTGGTGATGTGATCCAGAATTAGCTATGTTTGTTGGGTCAAGTGAACTTGAAGTTGTGGCTGCTGCATGGCTTGGTCAAATTGTTTTATTTAAGCCATTTTGGTGGATTTGAAAGATTCATTGGGTTCTGGATTTTGGTCCACGCATAAGACTTTATATGAAGGCTTTATTATGTATAAAGCATGAATTAAATGGGTTTTGGACGTGCATGGGTTGACTTTATTGATTTTTGGCTTCATCTCCGAACGGTGTATTAATAGTGGTGGGATGCATCGTCTTCATATTTTGGCTATAACTTTCTCATCCGATGTCCGATTATGGTGATTCAAGTTGCATTGGAAAGAGGACTCGTGGAGCTACAACTTTGAAGTTTTCATCAAAGTCCAGTTCAGATTCCTTCATGGTCGAAATGAGGACGAAATATATCTCTATACTTTTATAATTTATATTTTTTTAAGTTATGTGTTGTTTAGGTGTTGGGCTGAACATTAATTAAATTAAAAAGCCCATGAACGAAATTTTCAAGTATTTTTGTGTTATTGGGTTTATTTTATTAAGGTTTTATTATATTTGGGTAGAATTAGGGTTAGCCACCTATTTAAAGGGGCATTATTCATTGTAAGTGATAATTAACTAAGAATATATCTTTACAAAATAAATTGACTTGTGTCATCTTAAGGGAGTGGATTATTCCTTGGTTCTACGGAACAAAAGTTTATCAATGTGTGGCAATCGTTGTGGCGCTGTATCGTTGTATATGATTCTCCAAAGAAATAAAGAAAGGTTCTTAAGGGTATGGTTCTTTAAGGGTTGGACTTGATCTTGGAAGGATTTTGTTCTTACAAAATCAAGATTCGCGGTTCTTGGGTCTTAGAACACGTGGAGGGGTTTTCTTGGCTTTGTTCCAGGCATGTTTTTATCATTTGGTATCATGAGCTCAGGGTTCCCAGGTCAAGATTTTCTCTATCTTTATTGTTTTATGAAGTCTTCATATTCATTTTTTTGTCTCTTCTCATTTCAATTTTTTTTAATTTCCTTTATATTTTTCATGTTTATGACTGAATCTTAGATGTTATTATAATGTTCTTGCATGGTAATAGCATATAGGATTCAATTCTTGGAGTTTTTGAGTCAATTAAGGTCGAATTTATTTGTAATTTTCGGATCAGTTCGGTCAAAATTTTTCAGCCGCGCACTGATTTTAAAACTGCTATAACTTTACTTGAGGAGATGAATTCGTTAGTGGTTGGCCACACTCTGTCCGCTTAGGTTTCGAGTCTCAAAATCTCCTTCAAATAATAATTACGAATTCTGTCCAGTTTCATTCAGTTTGTGTTCTTGTTTTACTTTTGGTATTTTTTTAGTCAGTTTCTTTGTGTTTGTTTTCATATTTTCTTAGTGATTCTTTGAGTCTTTCCTCATTATTTGTGTATTTCAAATAAGGGGTTGATTTATATAAATAATTTGATGGACAAAAAGGTATTTATCTTTCGCACGAGATGCTATATCAATAGTAAAGTGTGTAGTATGATTATTAATAGAGGGAATCACACAAATTTAGCTAGCATTACCCTTGTGGAAAAATTGGGATTACCATTGATACCTCTTGATAGACCTTATAAGTGGATGAGTGATTTTGGAGAGTTCGAGGTTGCTAAGCAGGTTGTGGTAAATTTTACAATTGGGAAGTATGTTGACCAAGTAATTTGTGACGTGGTTCCTATGTGTCATACACATATTTTATTGGGTAAGCCTTGGTATAAATGCAATAAAGTAGTTTATGATATACATAGAAATATGTACAAATTTAGGTATGGTGGAAAAATTATCAAGCTTGCTCCTTTAACCATACAAGAGGTCCATAAGGAAGAGTTGTACATGCAAATGAGTGAAGAAGAGTGGGCTAAAAAGAAAAGTGTGATTGCTGAGTTTGGAATGTTATTAGGAGAGCTTCCAGAGTTGATAGAGAAAAAGACATTAGCAAAAGGTGAAGTAAAGAAGGATATGAGCGTAGCCTTGAGTAATGAAATGAAACATGTTGATGTTTCAATAAATAAGAGTGAGGTGGTTGATGGTGTTGATGATAGTGATTATATTGATGTGAGCGATAACATTAGTGATCATGATTTGGTTGTTCATGATGCCAATGTGGTGCTTGCAATTACTGTTAAGGGTGAATATCATATGGAGCAATATGATGTTGGTTGTGAGGACATGAGTTATGAGGTGCAAAAAGTGCATGTGAACGATTATGTAGAGTGTGATCAGATAATGGATGAGAGTGTTGATTGTTTGAGAAAGCGACATGGGTATGTTGAGTTTGTTTTAAATGAGGTTTCAAATATGAATCCAGGTGGGAATCTCTTTGCGGTTGCAAGTGGAGTTAATAATGAGAGTAGCAATGGAGAGATTGGGAGTGGAAAAATATTGACAAAGAGTCATTCATTGGCTTTATTGATTTTGTTCACCTTAACCATTTTTTTCCAGGTGATTTTATTTTATTCCAGGATTCTCGTCACATTGATCTTGTCATTTTTATCTATGACCCGGGATCAGATTCGAGGTCGAATCCTTTTTAAGAGAGGGAGAATGACGTGATCCAGAATGAGCTCTGTTTGTTGGGTCAAGTGAACTTGAAGTTGTGGCTGATTGCATGGCTTGGTCAAATTGCTGTATTTAACCCATTTTGGTGGATTTGGAAGATTCATTGGGTTATGGATTTTGGTCCATGCATGAGACTTTATATGAAGGCTTTATAACCTCTAAAGCATGAATGAAATGGGTTTTGGACGTGCATGGGCTGACTTGATTGATTTTTGGCTTCATCTCCGAACGGTGTACTAATAGTGTGAGATTTGCGCAGCCTTCATATTTTGGCTGTAACTTTCTCATCTGATGTCCGATTGTGGTAATTCAAGTTGCATTGGAAAGAGGACTCATGGAGCTACAACTTTTAAGTTTTCATCGAAGTCCAGTTCGGATTCATTCATGGTCGAAATGAGGATGCAAGATATCTCTATAGTTTTTATTTTTTTTTTATTTTTTTAAGTTATGTGTTGTTTAAGTGTTAGGCTGAACATTAATTAAATTAAAAAGCCCATGAACGAAATTTTCAAGTATTTTATGTGTTATTGGGTTATTTTATTAGGGTTTTATTTTATTTGGGCAGAATTAGGGTTAACCACCTATTTAAATGGGTATTATTCATTGTAAGTGATAATTAACTAAGAATATATCTTTTTACAAAATAAATTGACTTGTGTCATCTTGAGGGAGTGGATTCTTCATTGGTTCTACGGAACAAAATCTTATCAACGTGTGGCAAGCGTTGTGGCGCTGTATCACTGTACAGGATTCTCCAAAGAAATAAAGAAAGATTCTTAATGGAAAGGTTCTTTAAGGGTTGGACTTGTTCTTGGAATGATTTTGTTCTTACAACATCAAGATTCGCGGTTATTGGGGCTTAGAATACGGGGAGGGGTTTGCTTGGCTTTGTTCTAGGCAGGTTTCTATCACGTGGTATGGGGTACGCACGTGTCGGATGGTCCGACAATCGGATTTACTGCCAATATATCCAGGAATCTCTTGGGTCGCTTCCCAAAGATTCACCGATGACATTTGACTCGAACAGAATTAATCTGGGATTAATTATGAGAGATAAAATTAATGAGTTGGAATCAAACTTGTTAAGTAAGTTTGATCTTCTCTAAAGCTATATTTTCATTAGTGAGTTGTTTTCATTAATGAAGTATATAGTGATGTATTATATATTGGATACATAATAACATAACTTGATGTTGAAATTAGGCTATTGAATTGTCTATGAATGCTTTGCAAGCAAAAACACAATATGCTCGTGCTTGGGTCAAAATTTTCATGTTGGACATAAACATAAAAATTAGAGTTTGGAACTCTAGATGGAAGCTTGAAGTTATGACTACCATACTAAAATCATTTGACCTCCTTTGAGTGACCTAGAATTGTTAATGAGTCATTTTTTGTGGGATTCTATTTTGATTTGTGTTTTGATTCAAATAAATACATATATATATTAGAATATATATATATATATATATATATTATATATATATATATATATATATGTGTGTGTGTTTGTTGTATAACATGTGTTGAGGTTAATTTTGATGTTAAAATTATTTTTGGGTATTTTTTAGGGGTGTTCACGGGTCGGGTTTTACGCATTTTCTTATGATCTGATCCAGTCGGGTCATTCCGGTCTTCCGACTCGAAACTCGAAATTTGAGTAGGTGACCTACGCAGGTTGGGTAAAAAAATTACGGGTTGGATCGGATCAATATAATATGCAGTAAATATAATATATAGAGTTTTAATGATATAAATTTGACAAGGTAAATGTGTAGCTGAAATGGAAAAGTATTTGATTAATTTGTAAGCTGTCACAGGTTCGATTCTCAAGTTTTATAATCTACATAATATGCAGTAAATATAATATATAGAGTTTTAATGATACGAATTTGACTAGGTAAGTGTGTAGCTGAAATGGCAAAGTATTTGATTAATCTGTAAGTGGTCACAGGTTTGATTCTCAAGTTTTGCAATTTGAATTTTTTTTTCTTTTTCATTGCATCAGGTGGGTCGGTCAGATCCGACCCTTTAGACCTGAACCTGTGACCCGACTCGAAATTTCAGGTCAGGTTCAAATTGACCCGAAATCATCTTTAAAAATATATAAATCTGACCGGGTCGGGTCGGATCGGTCCAGGTCGGGTCGGGTCGCAGGTCAACCCGACCCTATGAACACCCATAGTATTTTTTTAAAAATATTAAGGAAAATTAAAAAAAAAAAATTGAAAGCGGCATATGTTGCACTACATAGCTGCATACGTGGCATGATGCGCAAGTAACATGCTTGCCCTCTCTGTTGTTCCCGTTTTGTTTTTCCGGATTCCAATTCATCCTTTTTTTTCGTATATACTCGTAATGGTATATAGTGTGCCATTAAAATATTTGAAAAACACTCACGCTCAATTACCATAGGTTATATCTATTTCCGCTGCTCGGGGTACCGATCCGACCCTATGGGTCCCACAACTATCCCAATGAAATAGTATCAGAGCAGGTCTTAACCACACAATACATGTTGCATGTTTGACATCTATTCCTCTATAACTTTAATTTAATTATGCATAAGTCATATTGGATATGCATTATATGTTTTAAATTAAAATTTTTATTTTCACCCAAGCATGTTAATAACTTGATTATAATAAATCTCTCATGATTAGATGATTAATTTTATGTAATAATATTAATCATGTTGGAGCATTATTAGATGGTCCGTCTTGTCAATACGGAGATGAATGAGTTCTTTTTTTCTTATGTCCAATACCGTCATTATTGTGAGGGTATAAGTGGTCGGAACTTAGGTCTCACCGGTAAAACATTAGATGTAGCGTGATGAGTTGACGTAATCACCCAATATTCTCATTATTATGAGGGTGTACTTACGAAGCTCATTACTGCACATTGACAAGTATACATCTTGAACACATCTTAATCCAATACCGTCATTATTGTGAGGATAAGAAACGGTTCAGAACCAAACTTAGGAGTCATATGGATGTGATTGACCTTTGAGGTCTACCTAATGAGTTTATGAAGACCAATACCATCTTTATTGTGAGACTGACGAAATTACGTAAAGTAGTGGGAGGACACTAATAGATTTAAAATCCATAATCGTATTAGTATTTCTTTATTGAAATGAAAATGTTCTGTTAGTGTTTAATTATTGTCTTGTAGAAGGCTGCCGCAAATCCATTAGCGCGACTTTTGGATTCTAATAAACCGAAATGAGCCTCGAACTACTTAGAGTAGAAGATGAACAATCGCCTTATCTCGGAGTTACAACGATTGAGGTATGTTATACTCAATCCAATGTCTGTCGAAATTGTTCCTGATTTGTTTAAACAGTACATAGATGTACCAATTGTTTGGAGCATTATGAAAACACTCAAGGAGTTGTTCGAAGCAAATCAAGAAATTGAGATATGTCGGGGGTCTAAGGAATTTTTCCATGCTACGCTAAAGGATAAAAAAGTGGTTAGCATTCATAATTTTAACATAATTGACCAGATCCGATATTTGGAAGGACATGACATTATGATAGATGGAAGGTTAGGCCAAAATCCGATTATGTCTTCTTTACCTTGTACATATGTTGGCTTTATGATGCATTCGATGCAAGCCACATATGAAAAGCTTAATAACGTGTTACGCTCGGCGGAACATGATTTTTGAAGAAAGTAAATCCCACTTTGTACCTTCATGGTGGAGCAAGCTCTTCAAAGATTTCTAGGAAGTCTAAGAAGATTAAAATGGGAGATAATAAAAGACACCAAAAAACAAACTGCAAGACCGCGTCTAGCTAATGATGCATATCTACATTGCCAAAAGTATGGACACTAGAAACGTGATTGTCAAAAGCTGAAAGCAAAAACAGGAACCTCATGTACACTTTGTATTTTTCCTATTATTGACATCTTATTAGCCTTAGATACAAATAGTGGTTGGGTGTTTGACACCGGTAGTCCCACTCATATTAGTAACTCCATGCAAGCCATGAGAATTAAAAGAAGGCTAAACAAATGGGATATCCTGCTTGGAGTTGGGAAGGCGAGACATTAGATATTAAGGCCATAGGAAAAATTGTTATTGATCTCTCTAATTGATGTAAATTAATTTTACATGACTATTATTATGTACCATAATATCATTACCGATATTGGATAAATATGGATATAAAATAAACATTAAAGATGATGATTTATGTTTATATGATAAAGATAACTATTTGATATGTGAATGTTCTTTATCTAATGGTCATTATGTTTTGGAAACATATCGAGATCTCTTTAATATAGAGGAAAATACAAGTAAAATATATGAATTAAATAATACTGAATTATGGCATATGAGATTGGCCACATATGTGTTAGACACCTATCAAAATTGGTTAATGATGGTTTGATTGAAAATCTTACTTTAGATTCTTATTCAATTTGTGAGTCATGTATCCAAGGGAAAGTGACAAAGGCCCCATTTCTTGGTATTGGACACCATGTTGAAGATTTATTGGAGGTAGTACACAGTGATGTGTGTGGTCCATTAAATCATGTCGTTCATGATGGTTCAACTTACTTCATGACTTTCACTGACAATAATTCAAGATATGGATATGTCTATTTGATGAGACATAAACCAAAAACATTTGACAAGTTCAAAATATTCTGAAACAAAGTAGAAAAATAAACCAGTAAATTCATCAAGTGTCTTTAATCAGATCAAAGTGGTGAATTCATCAGTGACGAATTCAGATGTTATTTAAGAGAGAATAGGATTCTCACCCAATATAGCCCACTAGGAACTCCTCAACACAATGGCGTGTCTGAGTGGAGAAATCATACTTTATTAGATATGGTACGATCAATGATAAGCTATATAGTTCTCTCATATTACATTTGGGGTTACGCTTTACTTACTGCTGCCCACATACTTAACAGAATTCCATCGAAAGCTATTTCTATGATCCTATATCATAATATGGTACGATGGAAATCCAAATTTTATATATTTAAAGATTTGGGGTTGTCCCGCATACATTAGAGTTGCGCAACGGGATAAACTAGCACCCAGATGGTATAAAAATATAGGTTCGTTAGACATCCTGAAAATTCTCTGGGCTATCAATTTTATGATTCTGAGAAATGAAATGTATTTGTTGCTTGTTTTGACACTTTTCTTGAAAATGAATTTTTGAGAGAAAGTGAGAATTTTAGAAAGATTGAACTCGATGAGTTTAATCCCAACATTGAGAAACCTGAGATGGAACTAGAGATCCAACTAAATGAATGATCCACAACACAGGTTCTACGTAGGTTGAATAGAATATCAAGGCCTCTATAGAGACTATTTTTAACGTCTGATGTGAGCCCTGATGTTCTCCTCTTGGAGGAAATAGATCTGACTGTGTATAAACAAGTGATATTGGATATCAATTCGGCAAATGGTAGGAAGTCATGAAATCCGAAATAGATTTTATGCATGATAATCAAGTTTGGGAATTGGATAAACTTCCTGAATGAGTAAAACTATTGGTTGTAAATGGGTTTATAAAAGGAAGCGAGGGCTCGATGGAAATATGGAAACCTTTAAGACTCTACTGGTAGCGAAAGGTTATATTCAACGTCCTGCGATTGACTATGAGGAAACTTTTTCACCAGTAGCCATGTTAAAATCCATTAGGATTCTTTTAGCCATTGATGCATATCACGATTATGAGATTTGACAGATGGATGTGAAAACCGCTTTCCTAAATGGATTTCTCGAATAGGATATCTATATGGAACAACCAGAGGGTTTCGTATCCAGTGAGACTTCAAACTTGGTTTATAATGTCAAGAAGTGTATTTATGGACTTAAACAGGAATCCCGAAGCTGGAATCGTCGTTTTGATGAGATAATTAGATTATTTGGATTCATCAAGAACGAAGAAGAACCGTGTGTTTATAAGAAAGTTAGTGGTCTTTGTATTGTATGCAGACGATATCCTTATCGTTGGAAATAATAAAGGATTGATGCAAAGTGTGAAAGCCTACCTTTGCAATAACTTCTCCGTGAAAGACATGGGTGAAGCTTCCTATATATTGGGTATAAGGCTCTACCGGGATAGAGTAAGGAAGCTTATAGGTTTTTGGGTATCCACATACATAGATAAAATGTTAGAAAGGTACAGTTTTATCAACTGCAAAGCAGTAAATGTACCTTTTCGATATGACATACATCTTTCGAAAAACATGACACATCAGACTGAGGAAGAGAGAGTTATAATGTCTAACTTGTCATATGTTTCTTGTATTATAATTATTATGTTTTATATGTTATGTACAAGACCCGATATCAATTTCGATGTTAGTGTTACTAGCTGATATCCGGGTAATGATCATTGGACAACCGTGAAATATATCCTGAAATATCTTAAGGGTACTAAGGATAAGTTTCTCATATATGGAGAATGTGAGCTATAAGTTAAGGGTTATACAGACTCCGACTTCCAGGGAGATTCGGATGATAAAAAGTCTATATCCAGATACATATTTACTCTTAACGCCTATGCGGTTAGTTGGCGATATCAAAGCAAGGGTTAATAGTTGATTCCACCATTGAGGCATAATTTATAACAGCTTCGGAAGCTGCTAAAGAAACTATTTGGATTAGAAATTTAATCATAGAATTTGAAGGTTCAAGGACAATACAAAATAACAAATCTGCTTACTAAGACCTTACCTCCTAAGTTATTCGATAAACGTGCGAAGGATAAGAGACTTCAGTACCATCCGGATTGGCATTAAACAAGTGGATGTCTGTTGGAATTGGTGCTTGGAGCACCAATCTGAATAATGCATTGTACATAATATTTTATTATTTATTAATAAAATAACTACATTTTCATTTCAACCTTGTTATTAGTAATGTCATTATGCATATTAGATGTAGGAAATGATTTTCCTTAGTGCAGCAGAAGGTTCTAGTATGGGCACTGACTCCGGTATAGAACTTTAAAATTTTCTTTACCTTCTCCTTTTCGTTATAGCCGAAATCCTCCAACACTTGAAGAATGGATTTTGCTCATTTGATGTAGATGAGTTTCCTTTGATGTCCAACACTTGGATCAACCACCCGATCTTCCGCATTATGACTCGAAAGCAACAAACAAAAGTGTAGGCTTCACTCACAAAGATCAACTCTAAACAATTTAGAGAATAAATGCGTCAGAAAATGTATTTGGGTTTTGAAATTTCTTTCAAACACTCTCACAAGAATTGTGAATGTTTGAACTCTCTCTCTTTTCTCTCCTTTGCACTTGTGTGAGTAAATGGAAATGGTAACCCTTACAAGTTATGAGAGATGGGAGAGATTATATTCTCTTACACAAGCCAACTAACTTTATCATTAAGCATCTAATGCTTTCTTACAATGGCAAACACATTAATGTGAATGTCATACCAAAGCATAAAAAATATTAAGTTAAAGACAAAGACTTTGTCATTAAACATCTAATGCTTTCTTGCAATTGCAAACACATTAATGTGAAGGCCATACTAAACCATAAGAATTGTTTAGTTAATGACAAAGCCATTAGGTGTATACATGCCACCTTATAGACATAATAAGTTGAAGAGCATAATAAGCTATATGGATTTGTCTCCAAGGTAAATAAAAAATCATTATCTTAATAATGAATTAATTACCTTCAATTATGTTGTAATAATTATCTCATAATTATTACTAACATTATTATCTCATAATCATGATTTGATTATCTCATATTAAAAGAATTCTAGAAAACATTAAATTAAACTAATTTAATATAGTTTTCATTTGTGACAAAAATATTATTAATCTCATTAATAATATATAAATATAATGTGAGCATATTATTAGACAATATAATTATATTAGGTTTGCTACAGTTAATTTAGCTAGCATGGGGACCAAATGGACCTACGGTTCCAAGCTCCAATAATTTCGAAATATTAATTAAACTCTTTAATTAAATATTAGGAATTATTAACTCTGTATTATTCCACTAAAAACTCGAAGTTGAACTCATGTTACCGTAGATGAAAAATATAAGCCGAAAAACTTCAGTGTCCATCGATATAGTCATTACATATGGATATAGACCTTCACGAATATCTCATAAATAGAGCCAGATCATAAGTCCGTTAAACCCCTCTAAATATTTTGTCTCTTAAATATCATTGATTCTATAATGAACAATTAATTAATAACAATTATGAATATAACACTTTCTATTCGTAATAGAAAAGTTGAGCGCTCAAATTATTCAAGTCCTGAATAAACTCTTAAAAGAGATATTCTTCTGCTTCTCGTAAGAAGGAGTGAATTTCATATCTATGTAAAATGTTCCTAGCTAGACACCAAACCATATCCCCAAAATACGTAGTTATTGGCCGGGAATGCAACACCAACCTCACCATAGTAAATCAAAGGACATAGCCTGTCATGCAAGAGTTCGTAATACACTCAGAATTAAGATCAAATCCATATATGACCATCTAGTAGATAAAATGAATTTCTTCGGCTAACAGATATTAAAAGAAATTCATATTTATCTGAGTCCAGTCCTATATGATCTCATCATACAAGGTGTCGCCATTCCCATGTCACTACATGAACGATCCCGGATCAAGGTCGTCATACAAATATAGAATGGACCGCAACTATAGATAAATCACAAACAAAGTATCATGTTTGTTTTCTCTCTATGAACTATTTAGATTACTAACTTCAGACTTAAATCCTCTCGTGCATCAAACATACACTAAGTCTGAAAATACAAGAGTAATCAAGGTAAACAAGATAATTAGACAATATGCGATATAAACCAAACAACTTTGATAAATGAATAATGTATTTATTATTATTATAATAATCAATTCTGTTTACAATACATGAAGCTCTAGGGCATATATCCCAATAATAGATTGATATATAAATATATTGAGAATGACATCGACCTTAGAATAGTCATGTATTAATACTGGACACTGGGTGGTCCGACATTGTGATAGAATTACTATTATAAACTATTCTTAAAGTAAATATTCATAGTCATTGGTTTTGGAATACGGTCGAATTCCTATAACCTAGAAGATTAGCACATGTCGTATATTGGAATTTGAGTTCCAGTGGTTTAACCTGATGTACCATGAGCAAGGAAAGCCTGTATAGACATATGGATATTCGTTGGAGTGAATAATAAATGACTCAAAGGTGATTCCTAATAGTTAGAAGTACACAATACCATCAGTAGGAATCTCCTCGAGTCGAGTAGCATATGTGATCCTTTGACTATAGAATATCATTGATTTTATGTGTGATCCTCCACACTTTGATGTCATATAAGTCAGAGATCTTTCATGGTTTGACCGCTAGATGTTCGTTGGGTGTGGACCGATGCACTCGTCAATCAAGTGCGTATCAAGATAGGATCTGTCGGCTCGTATGTGTACCATAAGGGGTCTAGGTATCCATGTCAGTAAGTCACGATTCTTAAGATTTTGGCCAAAGCCGATTACCTAGGGTTGATCACTTATATCAGAAATGGTATTCTGATTAGTTGTAAAGAATCGTGGACATATCGACAATATGAGATGTGCGCCTCGAAAACTTGACGGTGTAATATATGTTTCGTAAGCAAAACTCGGATAGCCTACGATAGAGGGATTTTTAAACATATGTGATGACGTCAACTTGTATAGTTTAAAAAGGTCGTTCGTGTTCTTTTATGAATTCGGAGGTGGCTAAATTACGTACATATAAGCTAAGCTTATTGTGAGTGTCCTACACATGCCACAAGATCACTAAGATTAATTTGTCTATGAATAAATCAAAGGGAGTTGCGAAAATACTCACATTGATCGGATTTAGGATTTCAAAAATTCCTTCTTTGTTGGAAGCTCCAAGCCTTTGATTTGAATTCCAAACTTAATGGTGAGTTTCCCTATCACCTTAGTTGACTCCTTTTAAGTGCTAGCTTTGTAGAATTTTGCAACAAAATTCCATGGAGAGAAGATGAAGCTCTCGGTATTTTAGGGAGAATCAAGAATAGAGGTTTTTGATATTTTGTTTCTAAAACTTAATAAACAAATTGACATTTCAAAAGTATATATGCTTTTTTAAAAAAAAAAAAAACAAAAGGCAAAGTTTGTTGGATAATTAAAGCATTAAATGCTCCCATCTACTTCCATCAAGTAATTGACAATTGATGTAAGTTAGTGGGTCTCACACTTAAATTCAAAATTCAAGTTGGTTACTCAACACACTTCGGGCTCGGGTTCGTTCAATCCGATTAAACAAATTTTTCGTTGCGACGTAATTAAATCCAATTTAATTAAATAATAATGCCCAGAAAAATTATTATGGAAGTCGCTTACGAATTAATTCTAAATTAATTCATTCGCTAGAATTAAAATCCAATTTAATTCTAGTTCATGATGAACCCGCCCCAGCATTCGGGCAGAGACTGTAAGATAAAATCTATGGAAGTCTCAGCCTCGTAGGTAATGCCCAGCTAACCTAGTTGTTCGATGTCAGTAATCATCTGCGACACCTAGTGCTCGACAGATGTACCATCTGACATACGCGAGCGAAAGAGCTTCTTTTGCAATTCGTACTTCTTAGATCTAAGGTTAGATCTATGAAGATCCTTTAATTTCAACATCATGGTATAAGGATCTAATCTTTAGTTCTGACGACGAAATTAAGGAGTCAATACAGCAAGCATAACGGATTGAGCACTAACGTTATCATCACGATGAGTCTTCCTAAGCTCATGCTCTACTATTTGCTCAACTCCGGGCTCAGGGCCCGAGAGGTTTCTCTATCCACTAGAGTAACTTCTCAGCTCCCAGGACTATCCTGAGTTTCATTTCCCAATCTGGAAAATTTACGCCGTTAAATACATTTTCACCCAGGATTATGTCCCTTAACGCTAATCTTTCCAGTCATCTCGATTGCAATAGTCCAACTATCAAATCAACGATTTCGGGTACACTCAAAATGTAATGGCTATTATAGTCCAACTATATAACCAACTACAATAGAGTAGTGTGTTTTACAGTTAAACTGTTTAAAGAAAGCAATATTCAATATTAGTTCAGCTAATATATATTTATAACAATGATAAATAAAAATAAAAGAGCACGTATTGGCAAGTATTTAAACGAAATTGTAAATTTAATACTACTCTCCCACTATTTTTCGGCGAGCCTCTAACCCTCTGTGGAGTACTCTGGAAACCCAGTTTCCTAATGGGCTAGGATCTCGTTAAATAACACACAACCTTGACTTTGGCCAACAAGTTGTATGAAACTTAACTACTTAGATCTCTAAGATCAATTGGATCTTATCCAATTCCTAGATCCGGTAAGTGGACCTCCAAGTCCGAGATATATATCCAATATATATTTCCTAACATTTTCCTCTGAATCAACTAAGTCTTGGCTTTGGTTCAACAAACTTAATTATTCCAGTTAAGCGCGACCCATTGACAGTGGGAAAACTTCGTAATCCACATCGATGTACAGAAGTGACCTTGACTTTGGCCAACAAATCACAATTGCCCAAGACATGCAATATGTAACAAAGCTTTCTTGGTTCAAACACATCCGCGATGGACATTGATCGTGACTTTGGCCAACAAACCAATTACTATCTTGGATCTTGAGAGAGAACCACTCAATGGAAGGAAAACGCTTAATATTTGAGTGAGGGTTTTTTCGCGTAAATTGGCAACCAATTTATTATCTTTGATTATGTCTCATCATACACCATTAAACATGCATTCTAAAAGTATAATAAGTCACAAATAAAATTAATAATGATATGCGGATGGATATATAACAAATTATTCCTAGAACAAATCTCTATATTTCCTCTCTCCCGCTAGCACTAATCATACTTCTACCCAATTACATAACACTAAAAGAAACCTCATTAACATTGAGGGGAATTGGTGAGAAGAGAAATACAAAGAGTAAATAGATAATAGGCTGGACACGCAGGTCCAATTTAAATAAATTCCAAATTTATTACAACAATTTCCAAAATTGCCCCACCCTTCTAATATCCATCCGATATACATTATTCATACAAATACATCCAAGTATTCACACAAAGCATGTTATTCAATCAATCTAATCCAATTAATTAATCTTTGAATTAATGACGATCCAATGTTCAAAAAACGATTTGATTTGCGCGAGTCCAACTCGTTTAAGAATAAATACTCAAAGTAAGTATTCTTGAATTATATCAAACTACAATTTTAAATCCAATTTGAATTGTATTCAATACTAATTCATGTTTAATTCCAAATTAAACAATTACACTTTTTATAGTGTCTTTTAGACTTGGATTCCAAATCTAATATATATGGGTCTCAAAGGCCCAATTAGCATCCATATTATTCAATTAAAGTCCAATGTGCTTTTAATTAATTCTTTAGGCATGTGCTTTGGCCATTATGGATCAAACCCAATATGTCAATGCCCAAATAGGAATCACCCTATGCCAAAAATCAATTTAGACCCATTAGGCCAAATTAAATTATTTAAAGGCTCAATAGTCATATTTGGACTTTATGGAAATGGTTTTATGCCCAATTGGATCCAACCCAATTGACCAAAACCAAACTTGGCCCAACCAAGCCCATTAAGCCCAATTACAACAAATTAAATTAACACATTATTCCAAATTATATATTAATTTAATTAAAGTGTAATTAACATAATTAATCAACTAATCTAATGTTTCCAAAACACTAATTAATCTAATTAATCATGTAAGATTTCCAATTCATGTCCAACACAAATTGAAGCAAAATAATTCATTCCAACATGCTTATAGCTCACGGCAATTTGGCATAAATAACAATCAATTTGATTTCAATCCAATTAAATCAACATACAAGATTTATTTCATGCTATTAACACATCCAATTGTCAAATTTTCAAAAAATCACCATGAGCTACTCTATGGTAGTATTCGGCCATGTGGTATGAATTAGGGATTTTTTTTATCTAATCAATTTATCTCAATTCCAAAGATGCACAAATCCAATTCATCATCATACAAACATAACCTAACAATCAATTTAGACAAATCATGCTCCAAACACAAAATCCCCAAATTAAAGTCCATAAACCATAGAATTCAAATCAAACTTAGGATGGCTCTAGATACCATTGTGAGTGTCCTACACATGCCACAAGATCACTAAGATTGATTTGTGTGTGAATAAATCAAGGGAGTTGCGGAAATACTCACATTGATCGGATTTAGGATTTCAAAAATTCCTTCTTTGTTGGAAGCTCCAAGCCTTTGATTTGAATTCCAAACTCATTGGTGAGTTTCCATATCACCTTAGTTGACTCATTTTAAGTGCTAGCTTTGTAGAATTTTGCAACAAAATTACATGGAGAGAAGATGAAGCTCTCGGCATTTTAGGGAGAAGAGAGAAGAGAGGTTTTTGATATTTTGTTTCTAAAACTTAACACACAAATTGACTTTTCAAAAGTGTATATGCTTTTTAAAAAAAAAAAAACAAAAGCAAAGTGTGTTGGATAATTAAAGCATTAAATGCTCCAATTTACTTCCATCAAGCAATTGACAATTGATGTAAGTTAGTGGGTCACACACTTGAATTCAAAATTCAAGTTGGGTTACTCAACACACTTCGGGCTCGGGTTCGTTCAATCCGATTAAACAAATTTTCTGTTGCGACGTAATTAAATCCAATTTAATTAAATAATAATCCCCAATAAAATTATTATGGAAGTCGCTTATGAATTAATTCTAAATTAATTCGTTCGCTAGAATTAAAATCCAATTTAATTCCGCATTGAAATCCAATTTCAATTAATATATCCAATATATTATTTTAGCCCAATTAAATAAATTAAATAGTAAAATCCAATTTAATTATTAAATTTACTTTGCCGAAAATTCCAAATTAATCAAGTTCTCTCTTCTAGACTAATTTAATCCCAGATAAATTCTCATCGCAATTAATCCCAGATTAATTCTTTCTCTCATAATTAATCCCAGATTAATTCTTGTCGTAATTAATCCCAGATTAATTTTCTCTCTCATAATTAATCTCAGATTAATTCTGTTCGAGTCAAATATCATCGGTGAATCTTTGGGAAGCGACCCAATAGATCCCTGGATATGTTGGAAGTAAATGCGGTTATCGGACTATCCAAACACGTGCGTACCCGATACCACGTTCTTACCGAACCACCGTGCCTACCCAATTCTCAAGAAATATATTCAACATGGAATATATATAATTTGTATCAGACGTAGTATACAATGTATTACGTATTACGTATTACGATCCATTATCGGATGTCACATGCTAGGCCTAGGGCTGGAATTGTGTTTGCCCCGTACGAAGCATATATCGGATCATTAGCAACTAGTCTCTATAATCGGATAATCATGACCTAGTCATACTATCCCGATAACTGCAGCATTTAAGAGTACCAATTCTGTATCCTACGTGATCATCATCTCCATATGACTGAAGTGATACTTCCAT
Source organism: Zanthoxylum bungeanum (assembly GCA_019454045.1). Classification (NCBI taxonomy): domain Eukaryota; kingdom Viridiplantae; phylum Streptophyta; class Magnoliopsida; order Sapindales; family Rutaceae; genus Zanthoxylum; species Zanthoxylum bungeanum. Next base: position 28,016 of record SKCR01042728.1, read on the forward strand.
CTTGACATCACACCCAATACACTACGATTCTCAGTATACCCAGAACCGGTTAAAGCCCTGGACGACCGCAACCAAAGTATATTGATTGTCGCAAGTATTAGCGGTGCAAGTCTCAGGTTAATACCAAATACACCTACCCTGATTTCGGACTTCCATAGACACATAGTCATACTACCAATGGAATTCTGAGGGGGTCTTATCCAGAGCGAAGCTGTTTCCCGTACCATCGGTGAAACACAACCTCCTATTACACTTGTATGAGTATCATATACCCAAATATATGAGAACTATGTTGTTGTACCCTCACAACGCGCACAAGTGTAATACTAGTCTTTTACGCATTCATCGATGTCCAATCTCGATAATGCTCTGACTAGGGATATTTAATGATTTATCCTTCGTGGATTGATACTGTCTCATATCATTCTCAATCCAGGAACAAATCACAAGAACCTCTCATCATTTATACATCTAGGTGATCTAATCACAAATGATAAGAGTGTAATTTCCTTTGTCACATAGTTAATTTGTACAACAACACCGTGATCTGTACAAATAGTGACGCTATGGGTCATAATTGTCCAACAATCTCCCACTTGGCCTATAGCCAGTCACTCGAGTGTCTTACACCCGAACTATGTACTGTTGGCTCAAATTACTGATGAAAGACTTTCGTCAGTGGATTTGCATGATTATCATCTTGATGCGATTTATTCGATCATCACATCACCACGATGTATGATCCGAATGAATCAGATGAATAGTCGAAGTATGTATCTGGATCGTTGATGAGACCATTAATTCTTTAGCCTATGATGACGCCTAGCTCAGCTGCTAACCGAACTATATCTAATCTGATTAGATTTATTATCGACCCAGAAGGCTTCTATTGCCGCTTCAGCTGCAGCAATAACCCGTATTTGTTGTTTATTCGGTAACAGTATCTTGCTTGGAAGATTTCCAGCTCACTGTTCCGTTATTCAAACTGTATAGTACCGTTTGCGACTTATAGTCATCTTTATAGGTTAGGAAACTTGCTACAATGATCCCAGTCACTTCAAGTTCTCCATCTCCATAGATTAAGGCAGCATCCTTATTTCTCTAAGACACTAAGTATGTTCTTAACTTCAATCCAGTGACTATCACTCGGATTGGCCTATTTGTGAATCCATATGCTCAAAGCGTATGAGACACCAGGTCGCGTACATTTTTCAATGTATGAGTTCTCGGAGAGTTTTTCTCGAAAGCCAAGCTTTCACCGATAGTTGTTTTATGGGAATATTATTTCCAAGAAATGACGTTTATTGAGAATCGTAGTGTATTGGGTGTGATGTCGAGATGGAAGTATCACTCCAGTCATAGTGTAGATGATGATCACGTAGGATACGAAACTGGTGCTCTTATATGCTACAGCTATCGGGATATTATGACTAGGTCATGTTTATCCGATTATAGAGACTAGTTACCAGAGATCCGATATGTGCTTCATACGGGGCAGACACAATTCCAGCCCCAGGCCTTGCACGTGACATCAGATACTGAATTGTAATACGCAATACTACGTATACTACGCCTGATATAGATCACATATTCCTTTAAGAATATTTATGGAGAATTGGGTAGGCACGGTGCTTTGCTAGAAGCCAACCATCTCTTGTAAATCGGTAAAAACGTAGTACTAGGTACGTACGTGTTCAGATAGTCCGACGACCAGATTTACTGCCAACATATCAGGGGATCTCATGGGTCGCTTCCCGAAGATTCACCGATGACGTATGACTCGCACTTTATTAATCCGGGATTAATTATAAGAGAGAAAATTAATCTGGAATTAATTACGGAGATATTTTATCTGGGATAAAATATTATTTAAAGAGAGAACGATTAATTTGGAATTTATCGATAAAATAATATATTTGATATATTATACGAAATTGGATTTCGACGCGTAATTAAAATTAGATTTTAATTCGGGCAATTGAGTTAATGTAGAATTAATTCGTTAGCGACGTGAATAGTAATTTTACTAGGCAAAATTATTTAATTGAATTAGATTTAATTACGTCGCAATAGAATAATTCGTTAATTCAAAATTAGCGAACCCGAGCCCGGGAGTGTTTGCGGTCCCACTTGCATTTTGAATCGTGTTGGGCCCACGAGTCACATCACGCGTCACATCACTTGTCAACTTTAGTCACTTTGATTGATGGAAGTTGATGAGAAATGATGCTTGAGTGTGAAACACTCTAAAGTGATGTTTGAAAGACATTTACCATGTAATATTTTGGTATTTGACTTTTTCATTTAGTGTATTAGATACACAACTCACAAAACACACAATCTCTCTCACTCTCTTCCCTCTCGGCCTTTGGCATTTTCTTCTCCAAATTTTTTGTATTTGCCGTGAAGGAGAAGAAGCAAAGGGAAAGATTTGTGGTAATTTTTCCGAGTTGCTAGCACACACATTCGGGGTCTTGCGAATGTGATAGGGAAACTCACCCGTGGGCATGGAATGCACACCCAAGCTTGGAGCTTGGCCGAGCAAATGGAGCCCAAATTGGAGGGATGCCGAGAGCTTCTTCAAGGGAGAAAGTTTTGTTGTTCCTCGCATCGCAAAAGCCGATCAATGTAAGTATGATTCCGCCATACCTCTTTGAGTATTCACACATGTTTCTTGCTTGAAATCGATCTTGGGACTAACTAAAAACCCAACAATGGTATCAGTGTCATTTTGAGCATGAAATTTTATTAGGGTAAAATTGGGTAAAATTGATTTGAGCATGTTTGAGTGAAATTGATTGTTTGAGTATGCTTAAATTATGATAACATGGTGTTATGCATGATCAATTTGATGAAAATTGGATTGGATCAAATTTTCCCAAAAACATTGGCTTGGCCGAATGTGTAATGTTGCCCTAAGTCATGGTATTTTTTTTATTTTGATCATTGGATGAGTTGAAACCATTTGGGAAATGTTAATTTGAGATTTAATTGGATTAAATTTGGAATTGGACATAAAACCCTAAATGTCGTGACATTGAAGCATGTAAAATGAGTTGATTTTTTGATTCAATTGTGTTGGACATAAGTTGATGATAATGAGCATAATTAATTGAGTAAATTAGTATTTTGGAAATGTTAATTTAGTTAATTAATTATGGCTATACACTTTAAATTAATTAATTGTGAAATTTGGAATTTTGTAAGTTAATTAATTGGGCCAAATTTGGAATTGGGTTTGTAAAGTTGTAATTGGGCTTAATGGGGTTGGTTGGGCCAAGTTTTTTTTAGGCTAATTGGTTGGATCCAATTGGGCCCAAAATCATATCCATAAAGTCCAAATATGACTTAATGGACCTTTAATATTAATTGGGCCTAATGGGCCTAAATTGGTTTATTGGCAAATAAGGGTGATTCCTTAAATGGGCTTTGGTATTTGGGTTTGACCCATATTGACCAAAAGTCCATACCTTAAGAAATTAATTGAAAGCCCATTGGACTTTAATTAAATTAACATTGGATGTTAATTGGGCTTTGAGACCCGTAACGATTAGATTTGGAATCTAAGTCGTAAAGGTACATTAAAAGTGTAATTATTTAATTTAGAATTAAATATAGAATTAGTATAGAATACAAATTAAATTGGATTTAATGTTGTAATTTAATATAATTCAAGAATTCGTACTTTGAGTACTTATTCGTAAAACGAGTTTGACTCGCGCAAAATCAAATCGTTGTTTGAACATTGGATGGTCATTAATTTTAGATTAATTAATTGGATTAGATTGATTGATAACATGCTTTGTGTGAATACAAGGATGCGATGTATGAATAATGTATATCAGATGGATATTAGATGGGTGAGGGCAATTTTGGAAATTATTGTAATAAATTTAGAATTTATTAAATTGGACCTGCGTGTCCAGCCTATTACCTCTTGACTCTTTGTATTTCTCTTCTCACATATTCCCCTCAATGTAAATGAGGTTTCTTTAGAAGTGTTATGTAATTGGGTAGAAGTAATACTTGTGCTAGCGGGAGAGAGGAAATAGAGAGATTTGTTCTAGGAACAATGTGTTAAATATCCATCCGCATATCATTATTATATTTACTTACGCGCCTTATTATGTGTTTAGAATGCATGTTTAAGGGTGTATGATGATGAGACCTTAACAAAGATAATTAATTGGTTGCCAATTACGCGAAAAAAAACCCTCAAAACATATTAAGCATTTTTTTCCTTCCATTGAGTGATTCTTACTCAAGATCCAAGACTGGCACTGGTTTGTTGGCCAAAGTCAAGACCTTTGTCCGTCGCGGATGTGTTTGAATCATGAAGGCTTTGTTCCATATCGGTATCTTGTCCAAGTTGTGATTTTTTGGCCGAAGTCAAGATCATTTCTTGTCTATCGACATTGATTACGAAGCTTTCCAAGGTCAATGGGTTCCGCTTAACTCGGATCACTAAGTTTGTTGTGCCAAAGCCAAGGCTTAGTTGATTCAGAGGAAAAATGTTAGGGAATATATTGGATATATTGGCATATATAAGATATATGTTTCGGACTTAGATGTCCACCTACTGGATCTAGGAATTGGATGGGATCCAATTGATCTTAAAGATCTACCTAGTTAATTATCATACAATTTATTGGCCAAAGTCAAGATTGTGTGTTATTTAACGGGATCATAGCCCACTAGGAAACAAGATTTCCCGAGTACTCCACAGAGGGTTAGAGGCTCGCCGAAAAATAGTGGGAGGCAAATATTAAATTTGCAATATTAGTTTAGCTACTTGATATACGCGCTCATTTCAATTTTTCGTCATATAATTAATATATTAGTTGGAATAATATTTAATCATTGTTTTAATAAAATTGTTGGACTGTATTCAAACTACTTCAATTATAGTTGATTATATAATTGGATTATAGTAATCAATATATTTGAATTTAACCTAATTAAATTATAGTTGATTATATAGTTAGACTATAGTAATCATTATAATCAATAGTACCTAAAATCGTTGATTCGATAGTTGGACTATTGGAAACAAGATAAACAAAAGATTAGTGTTTAAAACATAATCCTGGGTGAAAATGTTTTTTAAATGACTTTAATTTTCAAATTGGGAATAAAATCTCAGGATAGTCCTGGGAACCGAGAAGTTACTTTATTTGATATAGTGACGTCTCGAGCCTAAGCTCGGAGTTGAGCAAATAGTAGAACATGATATTTGGAATATTCATGTGATGATAACTTTAGTGCTTAATCCGTTATACTTGCCGCAAAGACTCCTTAATTTCTTAGTCAGAACTAAGGATTAGATCTTTATAGTATGGTATTGAAATTGAAGGATCTTCATAGATCTATCCTTAGATCTTAGAAGTACAAATTGCAATAGAAAACTCTTGGAGAGTTAATGGCTGTACTCAAGGAGACAAAGCCAGAGTTTGCAATAGGCAAGAAGCTCAAGGCGCATCTTACTTTGACATTCCAGAAGGCCAAGGCTTGGCCAAAGGCTTCTAGGGTGTGGAAAAATGGGACAAAGGCAAAGTCATTATAATCTTCTGGGAAGACAAAAGACATATCCCAAAATGTTTTCCTAAACTGTGGCAAACGGGGTCACTGGAAGCGTGACTGCCGTATGGACAAGGCAAACATAAAGGAAGTGAAGACGGGGCAAGGCTCCGACTTCAAATATGTTTGTCATAAATATGTTCACTACTAGTATTAAAATTGGATTTTAGATACTGGATAAGGTACATAAATATACGTACTAGTGTGCAGAATCTGCTGATTAGAAGGATACTGACTTCAATCGAGATTAATCTGCGAATCGAAAACGGGACGAGAGTCGCTGTTTTAACCGTAGAATCCTAAATTTAGGAACTACCCTTCGGGTGTGTACTTAAATTATGAAACTGTTATAATGTAACTAGTTTGACTAGAAACATTATCTCTATATCAGTGTTTAACTCGTTACGGGTATACTGATGAGTGATAAATGTATCACTATTTCCCACTCATTTAACTTAATATTTTGTATAGTTTCTTGAGTTTTGTGAATATTTTGATGTGTTTTGTGTTATTTTGTAGATAAATAAAGTTTCAGGACATTCTGGAGGTGATTTGGAGTAAAACTGTGAAATTTGGCAAAAAGGGTATTTTGGTAATTTTGGACGTCCCGACACAAAGGGTATTTTGGTAATTTTGGACATCCCGACACCGAAATAAAGTTTCAAGACATTCTGGAGGTGATTTGGAGCAAAACTGTGAAATTTGACGAAAAGGGTATTTTGGTAATTTTTTGGCGTCCCGACACCGAGGGTATTTTGGTAATTGCACCACCATGCCACATGTCAAAAATTCAGCGAGCCATTTTTTTTAGCACACCATGCCACGTGTCGAAAATTCAGCGATCCAAAAAAAAAATAATAAAATAATAAAATAATAAAAATCAGAAAAATAATAATAAAAAATTAGATTTTTTTACCTATAAATAGATTTCGAATTTTTAGTTTCAAATGTATCAAATCCTCTGAAATACTTATATAAAAGAGAGTTCTTCTTATTTGCTTCTTTTATTCAGTTTTATTTACGCTTTGTAGTAGTAATTCTATCCATCCATGAGGGGGTAACGTCTCTATGCTGAGGTAATAAGGTAATTCTTTTACTTTTGCTTTTTAGATTAATCTCCCTTAAAATATAATATATAAACTATTTAAAACCTGAATTAATAAAAAGATATCGCCATTCTAGGTCGGTTAGTTATTCAATTTAAACTGGTTAAACCTGACTTAATGAGGATACCGCCATTCTAGGTCGGTTGATTTAATTTAGTTCCGCCTTATGGCTGGTATATTTGAATTTGACTTAATAAGGATACCGCCATTCCGGACGGTTGGTTTAAAATATCACAAGTATATATATTATTATTTTATGGGAGATATCTAAATAGTATATAGTATGAGTTATTTCATTTTACCTTAGCATTTCATTTCTTTTTATTGCAATTCATTATTCTACAATTACTTTTCAGCAATTTCACTTTATGTCTTTTAAGTTTTTATCAGTTTTAGTTATGTGTTGTAACTAAGTTAAATATCTAGGGTTGTGATAAAATCTAATATCACTGGTTTTAAAAAGGGTTAGATTATAGTTTGGGTAATTAAAGAGTTATTTGTTGAGTCATAATCTTAATGCTTTTTATTAACTGATCACTAATAAAATTGATTAGGTAAACTTAAAATGAACTAGACATAGGGATTTTAAGTTTAAGACCACAGACTCAACAACCCACGATCTTCCTTAAGGATAGATAACCCTTTTAATAGATTTCCTTACAGGATAGGAATATACCTGTTGGGCGGGGGTAGTCATAATTGGAACTTAATCTTAATGAATCTAGGTAATTTAATTGACATAGACATATGGTTCAATTGGATTATACTAGGTATTTGTAAATGATCATTCGGAAGAGGCTTTTACATAATTTAGCGTTCCAGATTAATAATTCAATAATTTACCCAACTATGATATAACTACTTCATCTTTTAATTAATATTAGAAGAATTCACAACCCTAGATAGTTTTAATCTTCATTAATCTACTCTCAATTTCTTTTACTTGTTTTAAATTTAGAATCATCGTCATTTTAATCAAACAACTTGTTAGATATTAGTAATCACTTGACCTCATAAAATTAATAGAATAGATATTAAGTCCTCGTGGGATCGATATCTTTTTATACTACTTGAACGATACGTGCGCTTGCGTTATACGTGTGTGTCTACGCCGGTCAAGTTTTTGGCGCCGTTGCCGGGGACTTCTTTATCTTTTACTATTAGTTTAAAGGTTAGATACGTTACTTGTGTCTAATTTTTCCTTTTTACTTATTACTTTCGTTTTATTGTGTTTCAGGTTATCAGAATCTTAATGAGACGAACCAGAAGCTTTGAACTACGACCGCTTGACCCATAAATTGAAAGAACCATTATACAATTGAGAAGAGAAAGGCGACAAGGCCAAGAAGCAATTGTTAACATGGAACCTGAACCTTTGCAGGTTGCACCACCAATTCCTATTCGAGACAGAACAATTCTGGTGGTAGATGGCCTCACTTCATGTATTGTACTTCCTCCTTTACCAGAGAATGCAGGTGACATCAAAACTTGCATTCAGATGATTCAGCAATCAGTGCAATTTGGGGGAAAAGCAACTGAAGATCCTAATACCCACATCAGCAACTTCCTGGAAGTTTGCGGCACTTTCAATTACAACCGATAAGCTGAAGAAGCAATGAGACTGCGTGTTTTTCCATACTCCTTGAAGGACAGAGCTAAAGCTTGGCTACATTCACGTCCAGCTGGTTCCATCACAACTTGGAACGCTTTAGCCACCAAATTTCTTGCAAAGTACTTTCCACCAGCCAGAACTGGAAAACTGAGGAATGACATCACATCCTTTGTGCAACAAGAATCAGAAACTCTCTATGAAGCTTGGGAAAGGTACAAAGATTTGCTCCGGAAATGTCCTCACCATGAGATTCCAAAATGGCTTCAAGTCCAAACATTTTATAATGGACTTTCTGGAATTATGAGAACCACAATTGATGCTGCTGCTGGAGGAGCATTAATGGCAAAAGGAGAAGAACAAGCTTGGGACCTAATCGAAGAAATGGCCAACACCAATTCATTGTGGCCAACAGAAAGGAGCATGATTCAACGAATTGCTGGAATTTATGAAGTTGGAGTCAATTCAGCAGTCAGTACCAAACTGGATCAGATATGCAAATTCATGGAAACTCTCGGCATGCAAAGCAACATTGGAACCATAAATTCACCTTATGGAGAAGCACCTGAACAAAATCAACCAGAAGAAACGGTGAATTATGTCAACAATTTCAACAGACAGGGGAACAATCCATATTCCAACACCTACAATCCATGGTGGAAGAATCATCCCAATTACTCATGGAGCAACAATTCAGGACAAAAGAACTATCCACCACCTGGATTCCAGCAACAGAACAAAAGTCAGGAGTTTGAAAAAGACCCAGAGATGAAAGATTGGATTGCAGAGATGTTCAAAAAGCAACAAGCAGCATATGATGCTATGTTTCAAAGCCAATCTGCTTCCATTAAAGCACTGGAGAATCAAATTGGACAACTGGCCAATGCTCAGAGTTACAGACCACCAGGAAATCTTCCCAGCAATACAGAACCAAATCCAAGGAACCGAGGGAAGGAGCAATGTCAAGCCATCACTTTGAAAAGTGGTACTGAAATCAACAAAGATGTTGGAATCAAGGCAACCATTGCAGATGTTCCAAAAGAAACAGAGAAACAGATGGATGAAAAAGAAGCAAAGGAAAAAGAACAGATCACTCCACCTCCACCTTTTCCTCAGCGTCTTCAGAAAAGCAAACTGGACAAGCAGTTTACTCGATTCTTGGAGGTTTTCAAAAAGCTGCACATCAACATCCCATTTGCAGAAGCTTTGGAACAAATGCCCAGCTATACTAAATTCATGAAAGATATTCTTTCACGAAAACAGAGATTGGGAGATTATGAGACAGTAGCATTATCAGAAGAATGCAGTGCCATCATTCAGAGAAAACTTCCTCCAAAGTTGAAGGATCCTGGAAGTTTCACCATTCCTTGCATCATAGGAGAACACAACTTTGGTAAGGCTTTATGTGATTTAGGTGCAAGTGTTAATTTAATGTCTTATTCTATTTACAGGAAACTGCAAATTGGAGAAGCAATGCCTACCTCAGTTTCACTGCAACTTGCTGATCGAACGCTCGTATTTCCAAGAGGCGTTGTTGAGAATGTGTTGGTTAAGGTTGACAAATTCATTTTCCCAGCAGATTTTATTGTCCTTGATATGGAGGAAGATGCAGATGTGCCAATCATCATCGGGAGACCATTATTGGCTACAGGTTGAACCATTATTGATGTACAAAAAAGAGAATTAACCATGAGGGTACAGAACCAGGAAGTAACATTCAATGTTTTCAAAGCCATGAATTTCCCAGATGATGAAAAGAAAGAGGAATATTTCAGACTTGATGTGATACACAGTGCCATTCAGAACTCCAATGCAATGCAAAGTTCTACTGACAAACTTAAAACATGTCAATTGCCTGTGGAGCCTAAAGATAAAGCGTCTTTTGCACTGAAAGAGCCAATTCTTGCACTACAAGCAATAGAAGAGAAAGAGATCCACCAGCTCAATGAATTGGAGGAATTTCACAATCAGCCTTTTGAGGATGCCAAATTGTACAAAGAAAAGGCAAAGAAAAGACATGATGAGAAGTTAGTGCGCATACAACTGGAACAAGGGCAGAAGGTATTGTTAAATAAATCAAGGGTGAAATTCTTCCATTGGAAGCCAAAATCACGGTGGTCAGGTTCATTTGTGATCACCAAGGTTTTACCAGATAGAGCCGTTGAGTTACTGGATCCCAACACCAACAACACATTCAAAGTTAACAGTCAACGTGTCAAGCACTACTGGGGAGAACCGTTGGAGCGACAAAAAGAAAGTGTCACACTTTCAGATTCAGCATAACGTTCGAGAAGTCACGTCTAGCTGACGACATTAAACTTAGCGCTAACAGGGAGGCAACCCATGCAAATTTAGTATATATTGCAATTTGGTGTGATTTTATTTTGTGTGTTTAATTTTTGCAGGTTAAGACATTGCAAGATGGAAGACGTTCTTGTAAATCTTCACAAGCAATTTCCTTCTCTCCCTCAAAATTCTCTGATGAAAGTTTACAAAGCTCGCTTGGAACGAATGAGACTACTGATGATCAAAGGTATTCCTACTGATATTTGTTGGGTAATCGAAGCACGAGTACGTTTAGCAGGTGAGTATTCTGAGACTTGTAGTTCTTACTTACCTGGTTTTGGAAGAAGCACCTATGCAAAGAAACGTAGAGCTAAGAATATGGGTGTTTGTTTCAAATGTGCTCGTTGGAATTGCAATACTTGTTGTCATTCTTTAGGAATGTTGTCTGATAATCGTGAAGATAAATTAAATTCATTAGGGATGGCTTGAGTAAGGAGTCTGTAGATGATATATCTTCAACTCTTGAGACGCATCCCAGTGGATATGTTCATATAGCCATTCACAAATTACACACACAATTCCAAAAAGAAAGACAACAGTTAAGTCTTGGGAATCTGACTAAAAAAGACCATGTTTGCCAATTTATAAGAAAATTGGATGGGAAGCTTGTCCCTGACGCATAGACGTTAATCAAGCTGTAAAATCTTGTACATATTATATCTCTTTGTCTTTTCCTAATAATTGAGATTTGTTTTGTTGTTTTCTTTTATTTTCTCCGACAGGATCCAGACCTTTTTTATTATCACGATCTATTTTACTATTTTGCTACTAATCGTCCTTTGGAAGATACTTGTGCTATTTTACTCATCCTTTTCAGGTATTATAAATTCAACTCATCATTGCACTTTTGAAGACATCCAGAGTAAAAACATGGAAGCCACTTCAAGAAAACGAGTTGAAAACATTTGTGTGTTTTGCGGTAGTAGTGTTGGTACTAAACCACAATACATAGAAGCAGCACAGGAATTGGGTCGAGTCATAGCTGCAAGGAATATGCACTTAATATATGGCGGAGGCAATCTTGGATTAATGGGGATTGTTTCAAAGGCCGTACAGGAAGGAGGCAGTCATGTTTTGGGAATCATCCCAAAACCCTTGGCAGATGCAAATCTTATTGAACCATTAAACGGAGAGGAACTAATCGTGCCAGGTATGTCTGAACGACTGGTAGAAATGATTAACCGTGCTGATGCTTTTATTGCTTTGCCAGGTGGCTTAGGCACACTGGAGGAAATTTTTATAGTGTTATTTTGGGCAAACTTGAACATACACCAGAACCGATTGGGCTATTTAACGTTGATGGATTTTATGATTTTCTTTGTGTGTTTCTTGATGATGCCCGGAGAAATGGGTTCGTGTCAAAACCTATGAAAGAACTCCTCTATACTGCCAGAACTGCTCCGGATCTAATAGACCAACTCTTAGCCCATGAACCACAAGTTGACCCTGTCATTTCAAAGATAAATTGGTCTGAGGACGGTCGTGGTAAGAGGCGTCGGATTAATCTGGATCTTAACCTTTAATTTTCCTGTAGAATTTCAGTTAACCAGGTACTATTTTCTAAACTCTTCTTCTACTGTTTAAGACATTGGGGACAATGTCTCATTTAGGTTTGGGGGTGAGGAATAGTTAATAGTATCTTGTTTATAGTTTGAGTTTTTATTTTTATCCAAAATTTTTCGAAAAATATAAAAAATTTATAAAATTTTCAAAAATTACAAAAATATTTTGCATTTTTATCAAAGGCATATTTATAGCTAGGTAATGGTTTGGTGTCTTCCTTCACTCACTACCTTTTTATAAGGAAAAGCTGTGGAGGCACCTAGATAATCATTCACTTGTAGCGTGTTGTGATAGACTAGTTTGGAGGACTCGTTGTTTATTCCTGACAACAAGCGATAAGAGCCTAAGGGGATTGGGTATTTAAGTGAGCCTCGCTCCACCCTCCCTCTGGGGAATCTACAACGGGAAGTCCATTCGACAGTTAGTCACACACCATAAACTCGTTGGCACGTACCATAAGGTATAAAAAATGTGCGTTCACTTGGTCGCTTGAACCCTTGAGTGGGGAGTCCTAGTTGTGAACAATCCTTCGTTAGCGAGAGCCTTTGATTAAACTTCTAAAAATACATGTAATTATAGTTATATGACCAGTAGAAATGTTTAGTTGTTATGTTGACTAAAAAGATGAAATTGGTAAGAATAGTTGTGTAAGGAATTTCCACTCCTGAGACGTATTTCAAACCTAATTCAAAACAAATTAATTTTTGTTTATTCACTTTTGAATTATTTAATTTGTAAATTCTCCACAAAACTGACTAAAATGGATCTTCATATACTTAGTTGGCAGATATTATCAACATACATGGTAACATACGGACATAGGATAAAATTGAAAAGATTGAAATATTCAGTGCTATAGTTTAATTGGAGAAACATCTCAAAAAGTGATGGAATAAAAAAAAAAAATCTGAGATCCGAGTTATTAAGTCTGTAAGGGTGTTTTAACACCTAGTGCCCTAAAACCAACTGGTTTGGGAGTCATTGGCCTAAAGGTCATTACATGGATCAAAATGATGAAATAAAAATATATATATATATATATATATATATATATCTGAAGTCTGAGTAATTAAGTCCGTAGGGACAACATCTGGTGCCCTAAAGCCAACTGGTTTGGGAGCCACCGACCTAAAGCTCGCTACATAGATGGAAGATATTGTATATAAATAAAAAATAGAGAAAAAAATCAAAGAAACAATCCGAAAAATCAGAAAATTTATTCCATTACTACAAAAGATGTGAAATCTGATAAAAATTTAGGACAAAAATATTACTCTCTTATCAACTGCACTTATGACTGTTGTGGGCAAAAATGAGTTGTTTATATTTTGTTAACTGTGTATATGGAGAATGATAAAAATAATCGGAGAATTTACTTATTCAGTAATTTAAAATGAAACAAAACAACTAATAACTTGGAGTAGAAGTTTCACCTGATTAGTCACTAACTTATTTATTCTCTTTTCTCTTGTCTTTTTGCTTTTGTGTGCATTAGTTTCACTACCTTTTTACTTTTATAAAATGTTTGTGGGTATCATTGTTGTAAACCCTCACGAGACTACAACTCGTCCACTAGGGACACCTAGGGGTTTAAAGGCTTATTGCATATGCTAAATGCAATCGTGATCCCTACGAAAGTGGCTTAGTTAAATTTTATTATGTTATTTTATTTTGCTCGAGGACTAGCAAAATGTTAGGTTTGAGGGTGTGATGAGTGATAAATGTATCACTATTTCCCACTCATTTAACTTAATATTTTGTATAGTTTCTTGAGTTTTGTGAATATTTTGATGTGTTTTGTGTTATTTTGTAGATAAATAAAGTTTCAGGAAATTCTGGAGGTGATTTGGAGCAAAACTGTGAAATTTGGCAAAAATGATATTTTGGTAATTTTGGACGTCCCGACACAAAGGGTATTTTGGTAATTTTGGACATCCCGACACCGAAATAAAGTTTCAAGACATTCTGGAGGTGATTTGGAGCAAAACTGTGAAATTTGACGAAAATGATATTTTAGTAATTTTTGGGCGTCCCGACACCGAGGGTATTTTGGTAATTCCACCACCATGCCACATGTCAAAAATTCAGCGAGCCATTTTTTTTAGCACACCATGCCACGTGTCGAAAATTCAGCGATCCAAAAAAAAAAATAATAAATAATAAAAATCAGAAAAATAATAATAAAAAATTAGATTTTTTTGCCTATAAATAGATTTCGAATTTTTAGTTTCAAATGTACCAAATCCTCTGAAATACTTATATAAAAGAGAGTTCTTCTTATTTGCTTCTTTTATTCAGTTTTATTTACGCTTTTAGTAGTAATTCTATCCATCCATGAGGGGGTAACGTCTCTATGCTGAGGTAATAAGGTAATTCTTTTACTTTTGCTTTTTAGATTAATCTCCCTTAAAATATAATATATAAACTATTTAAAACCTGAATTAATAAAAAGATACCGCCATTCTAGGTCGGTTGGTTATTCAATTTAAACTGGTTAAACCTGACTTAATGAGGATACCGCCATTTTAGGTCGGTTGATTTAATTTAGTTCCGCCTTATGGCTGGTATATTTGAATTTGACTTAATCAGGATACCGCCATTCCGGACGGTTGGTTTAAAATATCACAAGTATATATATTATTATTTTATGGGAGATATCTAAATAGTATATAGTAGGAGTTATTTCATTTTACCTTAGCATTTCATTTCTTTTTATTGCAATTCATTATTCTACAATTACTTTTCAGCAATTTCACTTTATGTCTTTTAAGTTTTTATCAGTTTTAGTTATGTGTTGTAACTAAGTTAAATATCTAGGGTTGTGATAAAATCTAATATCACTGGTTTTAAAAAGGGTTAGATTATAGTTTGGGTAATTAAAGAGTTATTTGTTGAGTCATAATCTTAATGCTTTTTATTAACTGATCACTAATAAAATTGATTAGGTAAACTTAAAATGAACTAGACATAGGGATTTTAAGTTTAAGACCACAGACTCAACAACCCACGATCTTCCTTAAGGATAGATAACCCTTTTAATAGATTTCCTTACAGGATAGGAATATACCTGTTGGGCGGGGGTAGTCATAATTGGAACTCAATCTTAATGAATCTAGGTAATTTAATTGACATAGACATATGGTTCAATTGGATTATACTAGGTATTTGTAAATGATCATTCGGAAGAGGCTTTTACATAATTTAGCGTTCCAGATTAATAATTCAATAATTTACCCAACTATGATATAACTACTTCATCTTTTAATTAATATTAGAAGAATTCACAACCCTAGATAGTTTTAATCTTCATTAATCTACTCTCAATTTCTTTTACTTGTTTTAAATTTAGAATCATCGTCATTTTAATCAAACAACTTGTTAGATATTAGTAATCACTTGACCTCATAAAATTAATAGAATAGATATTAAGTCCTCGTGGGATCGATATCTTTTTATACTACTTGAACGATACGTGCGCTTGCGTTATACGTGTGTGTTTACGCCGGTCATATACCTTTATATTCTAGAACACTAAAGTGTTTTATTTTAAAAAGATGATATTGAGATAAACACATTAGATGTAAATAACAGTATTTATATTTTGAATATAAATAAATCTCAAACGTATAACAGGACAAACAAATAGCTCAAACTGATTTAATCAGATGAGACTTATTTATGGCATTGTTGTCTGGGACACAATTAACAAGACTCGTATATCCACACTTTCTAAGAATGGATACTAGGACGGATTTGATTCTATCCAAATAATGTCTACGAATCTAGTTTATTAGGCAAAGTGCCTGAAATACTTTTTACTTGGTAAAAGTGCAAATGCCACCGATCTGTTAGCCCTCGTTCATAGTGACATAAGTGGGCCCATGTCTAGCTAGGCTAGATGTGGATATGAATACTTCGAAACCTTTATGGATGTGGCATCGCGTTATGGTTATGTGTTTCTTATGAAACATGGATCAGAAACTTTTGATGAATTCAAAGAGTTTCGACACGAAGTAGACAAACAGATCGGCTAAAGTATTAAAACTGTCACGGTTAGACCATGATGGAAAATACTTAAGCAATAAGTTTCTCATATACTTGAAAGAGTATAGTATTCTTTCAATGAGGACTCCTCCCGGAACACGTCAATTTGACGGTGTGTCCGAACAGAGAAACCAAATTGTATTGGACATGATAAGGTTAATCATGAGTCGTTCTAAGCTACCATTTCCTTCAAGGGATAAGCTTTAAACAGTGCAAAACTTATTTTGAATAAGGTTCCATAGAAATCTGTTTGACAGACTTCATATTAGATATGAACATGAAAGAAACTGGGTTTTCTCATTCCTGAAGATTTGGGTATGCTAGGCATATGTTTGGATGATACCAAACTAGAACCCAAATCGGATAAGTGCCTAAGTTGTGGGTTATCCTAGGGAAACCGAAGTATAGTACTTATACAACTCACTAGAGAACAATTTAATTGTTTCTCACCATGCGGTTTTCCTAAGAGGAATACCTATATGCAGTGGTAAGTGGGAGGAAAGTAAAACTCGATGAAAATCGGAATAATACTATTCCACACATCGATTCCTTAATGGAACACAAATATTTCATCAAGGATGAAACTATACCAATAATCTTCGAATACACAAGAACCACGTAAGTCGGAGAGAGTCAAAAAACAACCTGGGGTATGGGTTTCTGATCTCACCTCGTAAAGATGTCAATCTTATTGAGGAATACGAACTGACTACGTATGAGGAAGTGATACAAGGTATCGACTCCCTATTATGGCAAAGTGCCATGAAGTTCGAAATGGATTCCATGTATACCAACTAAGTTTGGATACTGGTTGTTGTACCGGAAGACATTGTGCCTATTGGTACTATGTAAGTCTTCAAGGAAAACATACATGGAAGGCAACATACCAATGTACTAAGCTAGGCTTGTAGCGAAAATGTATCGTTATCAACATTGTGTCGATTACAATGAAAACTTTTACCTTTTGCCATGGTTAAATCCATTTGGATAATGCTTGCTAATCATGCATATTTCATTTATGAAATATGGCAGCTGGAACGTCAAAATCGCTTTCCTTAAACGGAAACCTTTTGGAGGATGTTTATAACATCCTGATGGTTTTTTCGTACCAAAACGAGCAAACAAGGTTTGCAAGTTATTCAATCCATTTATGGATTGAAGCAAGCATTGAGTTCTTGGAACTATCGTTTTGCTGTAATCATAATGGTGTATGATTTAATTCAAAACGAAAATGATTCTTGTGTATATAAGAGGGTTACTGGGAGCGCACTGACAATGAATGTCCTAAGTAATGATGACATATCATTTCTTGGAAATGATATTCCCATAATACAATCGGTGAAAGCTTGGCTTTCATGAAAATTCTCTGTAGAATTCTGGGCGAAAACAACATTTATTCTAGGAATAAAGATCTACTGGGATGGATTTAAAGTTGTTAATACTCTCCGAGAACTCGTACATTGATAAATGTACGCGACCTGATGTCTCATATACTTTGAGCATATGGAGTCACAATCGGGTCAATCCATGTGATAGTCACTGGATTGATGTTAAGAACATCCTTAAGTATCTTAGATGAACTAAGGATGCTGTCTTATACTATGGAGAAGGAGAACTTGAAGTGACTAGGTTCACTGCTGTAAGTTTCCAAACCGATAATAACGACTATAAGTCGTATCAACGGTACTATACAGTTTGAATAACGGAACAGTGAGCTGGAAATCTTCCATGCAAGATACTGTTACCGAATAAACAACAAAATCGGAATATTGCTGCAGCTGAGGCAGCAATAGAAGCCTTTTGGATCGATAATAATCCTAATCAGATTAGGAGTAGTTTTGTTAGCAGCTGAGCTAGGCTTCAGCATAGGCTAAAGAATTAATGGTCTCATCAACGATCCAGATATATACTAAATATTCATCTGATTCGTTCGGATCATACATCGTGGCGATGTGATGATCGAATAAATCGCATCAGATGATAACACTGCAAATCCGCTGACGAAAGTCTTTTCTCAGCAGAAGTTTGAGCGAACCGTACATAGTTCGGGTGTAGGACACTTGAGTGATTGGCTATAGGCCAAGTGGGAGATTTTTGGACAATTATGACCCATAGCATCACTATTTGTACAGATCATGGTGTTGTTGTACAAATTAACTATGTGACAAAGGAAATTCCCTTTTATCATTTGTAATTGGATTACCTAGATGTATAAATGATAGAAGGTCCATATGATTAGTTCCGGATTGAGATGATATGAGACAGTACCAATCCATAAAGGTTTAATCATTAAATATCCCTAGTCGGAGTATTATCGAGATTGGACATCGATAATGCGTAAAAGACTAGTATTACAGTTGTGCGCGTTGTGGGAGCATAATGATATAGTTCTCATATATTTGGGTATAGGATACTCATGCAAGTGTAATAGGAGGTTGTGTTTACCGATGGAACGGAAACAGCTTCGCTCTGGATAGACCCCTCGGAATTCCATTGGTAGTATGACTATGTGTCTATGGAAGTCCGAATCAGGGTAGGTGTATTTGGTCTTAACCTGAGACTTGCACCGCTAATACTTACGACAATCAATATACTTTGGTTTTAGTCGTCCAGGGCTTTAACAGGTTATGTGTACGCCTCTTCTGGGTATATTGAGAATCGTAGTATATTGGGTGTGATGTCGAGATGGAAGTATCACTCCAGTCATAGTGGAGATGATGATCACGTAGGATACGGAACTGGTGCTCTTATATGCTACAGCTATCGGGATATTATGACTAGGTCATGTTTATCCGATTATAGAGACTAGTTACCAGAGATCCGATATGTGCTTCGTATGGGGCAGACACAATTCCAGCCCCAGGCCTTGCACGTGACATCAGATACTGGATCGTAATACGCAATACTACGTATACTACGCCTGATATAGATCACATATTCCTTTAAGAATATTTATGGAGAATTGGGTAGGCACGGTGCTTTGCTAGAAGCCAACCATGTCTTGTAAATCGGTAAAAATATAGTACTAGGTACGTACGTGTTCGGATAGTCCGACGACCGGATTTACTGCCAACATATCCGGGATCTCATGGGTCGCTTCCCGAAGATTCACCGATGACGTATGACTCGCACTTTATTAATCTGGGATTAATTATAAGAGAGAGAAAATTAATCTGGGATTAATTACGGAGATATTTTATCTGGGATAAAATATTATTTGAAGAGAGAGAACGATTAATTTGGGATTAATCGATAAAATAATATATTCGATATATTATACGAAATTGGATTTCGACGCGGAATTAAAATTAGATTTTAATTCGGGCAAACGAGTTAATTTAGAATTAATTCGTTAGCGATGTGAATAGTAATTTTACTAGGCAAAATTATTTAATTGAATTAGATTTAATTACGTCGCAACGAAATAATTCTTTAATTCGAAATTAGCGAACCCGAGCCCGGGAGTGTTTGCGGGCCCATTCGCATTTCGAATCGAGTGGGGCCCACAACTCACATCACGTGTCACATCACTTGTCAACTTTAGTCACTTTGATTGATGCAAGTTGATGAGAAATGATGATTGAGTATGAAACACTCTAAAGTGATGTTTGAAAGACATTTACCATTTAATATTTTGGTATTTGACTTTTTCTTGTAGTGTATTAGATACACAACTCAGAAAACACACAATCTCTCTCTCTCTTCCACTCTCTCTGCCTTGGGCATTTTCTTCTCCAAATTTTCTGCATTTACCGTGAAGGAGAAGAAGCAAAGGGAAAGATTTGTGGCAAATTTTTCGAGGTACTAGCACACACAATTGGGGTCTTGCGAATGTGATAGGGAAACTCACCTGTGGGCATGAAATGCACACCCAAGCTTGGAGTTTGGCCGAGCAAATGGAGCCCAAATTGGAGGGATGTCGAGAGCTTCTTCAAGGGAGAAAGTTTTGTTGTTCCTCGCATCGCAAAAGCCGATCAATGTAAGTATGATTCCGCCATACCTCTTTGAGTATTCAAACATGTTTCTTGCTTGAAATTGATCTTGGGACTAACTAGAAACCCAACATATTGGTCATGATTTAATTGGATTAAATCAAAGTGGCAGACAATGAACTAATCAATTTAATAAACTTTGTTTTGATTTAATTGGATTAAATAAAAGTGATAGATAAAAGTGATTAGTCATACCTAATTTGGTAAATAATAAATATGTAATAATAGGTGTATTTTGGTAATTACATACTATGTAATTACAAAATATGTAATAATAAGTGTATTTGTCATACATATAAAAGTTGATTAGAACTTTTATTAATTAAAAATTACATAAGCTTCACTATAAAGGCAAGCTTGGGCAAGTTTTTAAATAAGGCAAAGTAAGCTAAAACAATCATTTAGCAAAAGAAATAAATATTATCTTAAGTTAAGTTTTTGAGAAACTTTGAAACTTCTCTAAAATATTTAAACAAAAAGAATAAGATTGGGTCTTGGAATCAAGTTTGTTAGGCAAGTTTAATCTTCTCTAAAGCTATGTTTTCATTAGTGAAGTATATAAAGATGATTGTGTATTGGATACATAATAACATAGCTTGATGTTGAAATTAGGCTAATGAATTGTGTATGGATGCTTTGGAAGCATAAATACAATATGGTTATTATTGGATGCTCTAGATGAAAGCTTGAAGTTATGACTACCATTTTAAAATCATTTGATTACCTTTGAGTGACATAGAATTGTTCATAAGTCACTCCATTATGAGATTCTATTTTGGTTTGTGTTTTGATTCATATATATATATATATATATAATATTATATATATATTATATATATATATATGTTTTTTGTATGATGTTGAAATTATTTTTGGGTGTCTCTTGAAAGTGTTTAAGGAATTTCAAAAAAAAATTAAAAGCAGCACATGATGCCCAGCAGGGCACCATGCTTTGCATGCTACTTGCGCACATGCGCGCGCTTGGCCGGGTGATTCACGCCCTCTCTGTTTTTTCTTGTTTTGGTTTTTTCGGATTCTGATTCATCCCTTTTTTTTCATATACACTTGTAATGGAATACAGTATTCCATTAAAATATTTAAATATTTTATTATGAATATTCTGATTCATCCATTCTTTTGTATTTCCCTGTAAATACTTATGTAAATATTTTATTATGAATAAAATGAACAGTTCTTTAATATAACTTGCTTTTTATATGGTAAAGACGTAATTAACCTTAGAATGATTAGTTATGATACAGTTGTAAAAATGTCGCAACTGACATTGAGTTGTATCATAACAGTATCATTCTTAAACTGAATCTGGTCAAGGTTTACATTATTTGATCAGTAAGTAAACCCGCAGAGACCGGTACATGTCGTATATTGGAATCTTGATTCCAATGGTTGCTCAATAAACCATGAGACTTTGAGACTCGTATAAACATGTGGGTGTTTATATCGGATGAATACTGAACGACTCACCAAAGATTCTTAATAGATGATACACTAATGTCAATAAGAATCTTCTCGGGTTGAGTAGCATGATGATTCTTTGACTTCAGATATCACTCTGGATATATGAGATATCCTTCACACTTTGATGGCAGTCATGTCACCGACCTATTTAGGTCAAACCTCTGTCTGTTCGTTGGGTGTGGACAGATCCTTAGGATATTTTGTGTGTCAAAAAAGATCCATCAGCTTTGTGTACAGAGCATAGGTATTCAATATAGGATTAGCAATTTGTTAAATCCATGGGCCTATTGTACACTGTAGAAGTGATTTCTAAGTGTTATTAAGAGATTGTTAATAGAAACGTCGACATGATTATATCTATAGAGATTTGACGTTTATATCTTTATCTCTGGAATAATCTAGATACATGTGATGGAGGGATTATACGTATGCAATGACCTCGACATGTATGGTATAATGATTTTATTGTGAATGTCATAATTTACGAGTGGGTAAATTATGGATACGAAATTAGATTTCGTGACGGATATGTCTGAACTTAGAGAGTCTCACATAATGAAATATATTCGTCGAGCATTAGGGCAACAGTTATGAATAATATTGATTATTTATAAATCGTTTAATGGTTAAACGGAAAGATACATGCATAGGGGTTTTTCGGTCATTTCATAATTAATATATATTTGTATTTAATATATGATTTTATTAAATACACATTAATTAATTATCAAATTATGATATTTGACATATATCATTAATACATGTATTTGAATTATTTAAAGTAAATATAATACATATATTTAAATATTTATATTTAAATAATTATTTAATTATTTAATTGTTAAATAATTAAAGTAATTGAAATACAAAATATCTAAGGTGATATTTTAGTTAGGAAATGATTAAGTGTAAATGTTTGACTTTTTACATTTATTGAAAATGGCTATCAAATTGATTTTGACTTCTTTAATATGATTAAAAATTGGAAAATATATATTTTCTTTTATTGTCCATTTTCGGTCAAACCCTAAACATATATAAGAGTTTTATTTTTCATTTGCTTATATTAGTTTAAACCTCCAAAATATTACAAAAAATAAAGTTGAGAGAAAAAAAGAAGTGTTAAGAAGAAAAACAAAGGAAACTTGAAGATTAGTAAGTAATTTCAACTGTTTTAAATAGAAAAATGTTTCTATTGTTCTTAGCTACAACATATGATCTCTATATATTTTTCTACTCTCTTGATTTGTAATAAGAAGTTTGAAAGCTTGAATGAAATATGTATGCATGTATGAAATCAAAGTAAGCTTATAAATGTTAGGGATATGCCCTATACCCAACTTGTGGATGGGTTATATGTACATGTATTTGTAATATTTTCATTAATTAATAAAATGGAAATCTTTATTATACGTGTCTTACATAACTTATATGAATCATCAACACTGTAATAAGCCATTGAGTAGTAATAAGACGATGGCTTCCACGCCTTATGAGAATCGTTACTCTTAAATGTTCTTAGTCATAGTTTTGTGAATAATATGGGAGTTCACAAAGCTGAAAGACTAGCATGATGATATGATCCGCCCTTAAGTGGGGTAGCCGATCTCATAGGCTACTAGCGGAGATCCGTCCGCTTGGTGTATCACATGGATGCATGAGTTGCTCGTGTCCATCGAACTGACCGCCGAAAGTTTTCATATGGAGTGTTTATCCCATGTGTCTGTGAGAACTTTCATGTATCGATTATATGACTAGTCCTTAGACTTGAGGTCTTTACAATCTTATGTGTGGATCAAATAACTTTGACATTCTCCTTCCCCGGTTCAAAAGATCCGGTCATAAGGGTATGATGGGTAATTTTTGTTGAAACACATGAAGTTTGTAAAGATACAACAGAGAATCGCCACTCTCTCGGATAATATTTTCTTATAAGAGTAGTATTCCAGTTCGCGGTGTGTGTGATCAGTGCTTGAGACTGTGGCCACAACGGAAGAGTCATGTGAGATTCTTGGGTTAACACAATTCATGACACTATCAACAACATACCTTTGACCATATGAGTAGACATTTTCCGTACCCAAGTCAATAGGTGGGGATACAGTGAGGCGATGGACCATATCATATGTAAATCGCATACATAATGGGTATATATATCTTTCCTTCTCATTTGGGGGCCTTGGCATGTTGCTAGATGTCAACATTGGTCATTGAAATCGAACGACCATCTGATCGGAGGATAATTTATGTTCGATTAAATTATCACGATTCATTTCATGTCCAACTTGAGGGGAACCCAAAAGGTCACACACAACCAAGTCGAAATCAATGGTTAACAGTGCATGGTACATATTTAACAGCATATATAATTGTTGTATGAATTGTTCATAAATGGTTCAATGTGTTGAACAGATCATTTTTGAGGTTCCATAGTGGCTTAGGGATTGGTGAATGACGATAGGGGCACTTTGGGAATTGGAATAAATAGATATAAAAAAGAGTACTATTCACGTGAATAATAATGCGTGAATAGTACCATGTGAATAGTAAAAAAAATTTATTTATTTTTGTTATTTGTTTTGAATTCCAATTGGGCCCAAACTCTTATTAGGGTTTTATAATCTCATTAAACCACTAAATTAAGATCCAATGGCTAAGATTAAATTGAATTTTATCCCACATCAGATTCTTAATTATTTTATTGTCTTTGGAGCACTATATAAACCCAAAGAATTCTTCACAAATTTTTGCACCAAACCTTTCAAATCTTGGGTTTATATAAGTGAGCAACTCTAAAGTTTTAAGAGTAAGCCACCGATTTTGAGGATCCTTAAGTCTAATTGACTAGAGGAACCTCGAGTTAAAAGTTTTGAGGTATTTGCCTAGGCTAGCACCAAAGGCAAAATACCCATGCACTCAAGGCGTAGTCTTGCCGTTGAGTTTTGGCTCTGGTGTGTGCATCTTTGAAGGCCACACAATGGGTGGCTCTTTGGAACGTGGAAGAGCTTGCTGAGTTCGAGAAACGCTTGTAGATTGGAGGGAGGACTGGAGGAGTCTACAGTTCAAGTAAGTCTTTTTCTTTCTTTATGTTAATTAGAGTTCTTATGATAGTTAGCATGTTTAGGTTTATGTTATTTGCATGTTTTATGGGTTTTATGCTTAGAATATATAGTAACATGCCTAGGCTTGTAGAATAATCAAAACAAATGGGTCTTGGCAAAGGGAAATCGGCATCATAATTTAATATTTATTTTTCCGCTGCGCACTTATGGCCGCTTCCCAACAATGATATCAGAGCGCCGTTTTTGTTTTGATTAGTTCTCACTCATTTGAACTCGAAATTGGGTTGTTAAAAGCTCGTTGGAAAGATAACACCCTGAACTTATTTTTAGGCACAAGTTTTGCATGATTTGGTTAAGATTTGAATTATGAAATTGCATTTAATGTTCACGGACGGCTGCAGAAAAATGTGAATAGTAAATTTATTTGAATAAAATAAAATGCAATATCATAATTAAATATTAAATCAAAGGTTATTTAATGCCTAAAATAATTCCAACATATTAAAAACTCATCATGCTTGATGATTCTATGTATGATTAGAATTGTCATGATTATTTAAAGGTGCAAAAGCATCTAGAGACTTTCTAAGTAATAGAGAGTGTATTGGCTTATCCCTTAGCTAAGTAATTATTCTGTGATGAACTTAGAGATTATTACCGTTAAGGCTAATAATATAAATCACTTGTTTATAATAAAAGACATTATAAAATATACAAGTGGGGGGTGGGACCAAGGCATTAATAAAACTTCCAAACTAAAGTTAATTTAACCAAAGGTAATATTAAGAGTTAGATAATGATTTGGTGTCTTCCTTCACTCACTATCTTTTTATAGCCAAAAAGAAAAGCTGTTAAGACATCTAGTAATCATTTCTCAAAGTTGATCTTAAATCTTATTTAAAGTGTTGGACTAATTTGGAGGATCTATTGTTTATTCCTATCACCAAGGCGATAAGAGCCTAAGAGGTAAAGGTATTTAGAGAGTTCGCTCCCACCCTCCCTCTGGGGAATTTTTTCAATGGACGAATCCATTTTACAATTATTCACTTAACTTGCTAAAATCATCAATAATAATTTAAGTCTAAAATTGGTCTCTATTGTAAAGTATAGACCCAAAGGGCTTAAACCGTATTGGCAGGACTAGGCTTTAGACTAACCAATACCAATTTGTCCCTAAATCATACTATTGACAATGGTTTGACTTTTTTGAGGCCATAATACGCAGCGACCCTTAGGCGTGGTCTTATAACTTAGTGGCAAAAGATTGGGTGTCCACAAGGACTAGCATAAGCTATGGCATGTTTGATTGCCCAACCCAATGATCAAGGAAATGTGATTATATCATAAATTGGTAGAAACCTACCTAATTATCATATTTTATAACGACCGGCCCTAGTCAAAGTTATGAAATGATGATAATGGGATCTTTCCCCAAGAAATCCATCATATTGGGGTTGATGCGATTTGCTTAAAATTTTAAAACAATTGAATGGGAGGAAATTCATAATATTAAAAGCCCATGTTATTATGAAACATTAATGAAAAACATATTCCTAATTTTAACATTCTCTCTTAAAACAGGTGGGTTAAAATATTTCACAAACATTCAAATGGCAAACAGAGTATCACACTTCGTTCCATCATTGATGAACATAATCTCAAATGGGACAACTACTACAATTACTAGTTTGGAAATCTTAAAATTATCTTACGACAAGAAAAGATTTTCTATGTTCTTGAAAGACCTTTTCCCTCTGAACCCGCAGAAGATGTTGACCAAAATACACATTTGATGCTTGGAAGAAACACGTCAATGATGATGAGCAAGCAGTTTGCATAATGCTTGGCTCTATGTCGGACGAACTTCAGAAAGCTCACGAAGATATGGATGCTCAAACCATCATCTTTCACTTGAATGAGATGTATGCAACTTCCGTTCATACCGTGAGATTCCAAGTGTCATGTGCATTATTCCAAACCAAGGTATAAGGAAGGATCTGTTAGTGGACATGTGCTTAAGATGATTGGCCACACTGAAAAATTGGCCAACCTCGGGTTCATCATGGATCATGAGATATGTCAGGATCTAATTCTTCAGTCCTTACCAAAAGAATTCTCTAACTTTATTATGCAGTTTCATCTGTCTGATAAAGAAGCTACTTAGCAGAATTGCACATCTGATAAAGCAAGCAGAGAAGGACTTGAAACCGGAGCTTAAAAACCTCTGTCATGCTTACGGGTACGGACCTGAAGCTACGAGGCCCAAAGAAAAATAAGGCCAAGGCCAAGGCTCCAGATCACCTAAAGCCCAATGGTTAGGTGGAGAAGAAAAAGGAAAGAGGAAATGTTTCTTTTGTGGAAAGAAGGTCATTGGAAGAAAGACTGCAGATCCTTGAAAGCCAAGGAAGCTAGGGAGCCCAAAAGGCCAAGAAGCCCAATGCTTCAGGTATGTTGTATATGATTGAACTATATTCTCAAAACTATGAACCTTCTACTTGGGTGCTTGACACCGGTTGTATGACTCACTTGTGTAACAATGTGCAGGGCCTGAGAAACAGTAGGAGACTCTGTCATGTGGAGGTTGACTTACACATGGGTAATGGAGCAAAACTAGTTGCATTGTGGCGTGGGGACTTATTCATTAGTTTTGCCGAATGGTTTAGTTTTTGACTTAGAAGATTGTGTTTATGTACCTTCTCTAGTAAAGAACATCATTTCAATTTCTTCTTTATGTAATAAAGGCTTTTCATGCCTAATAATTTGTAATGAATGTTCTATTTATTTCAATGAAATGAAATATGGAGATGGTATTTTGAATAATTGTATCTATGTCTTACAAACTAAAAAAGAATGTTCAACCTCTAATATATACAACGTTAACTCGAATAATCTCAATAAATCACTTCTATGGCACAGTCGCTTAGGTCATATCAATGAAACAAGATAACTAAGCTACATAAGGATGGGTATTTCAGACCCTTCAAATATGAACCTTATGGAACTTGTGAGTCTTGTTTACTTGGTAAATGACCAAATTACCCTTCAAAGGTAAAGGACAGCGTGCAACGGAGACATTAGAACTCATACATTCTAATGTATGCGGACCAATGTGAGTCACCGCTAGAGGTGGATTCTCCTACTTCATTACCTTTATCGATGATCACTCACGATATGGGTATGTGTACCTTATGCGGTACAAATCTGAAGCCTTTGAGAAATTCAAAGACTTCAAAGCAAAGTAGAAAACCAGCTATAAAAAGTATTAAGTCACTAAGGTCTGACCGAGGTGGTGAATACTTAAGCAAAGAATTTCAAGATTACTTGAGAGAAAATGACATTGTTTCCCAGTGGACTCATCGGGGAACTCCACATTATAATGGGGTCTCCGAAAGGAGAAATCGGACATTATTAGATATAGTTCGATCAATGATGCCAAGCACGGATCTACCTCTTTCATTTTGGGGTCTTGCTTTAGAAACTGCATCACTACTACTAAACCAAGTTCCTTCCAAGACTGTTAGTCAAACATTAAAAGCCCATTATGCTGTGGAGTTCCCAGAGGAGTCACTCGGAAACATTATCCCAGTGGGGTTGATGTGATTTGCTTAAAATTTTTAAACAATTGAGTGGGAGCAAATTCATAATATTAAAAGCCCATGTTATTATGAAACATTAATGAAAAACGTATTCCTAATTTTAACATTCTCTCTTAACAGGTGGGTTAAAATATTTCACAACACATTCAAATGGCAAACAGAGTATCACTTCGTTCCATCATTGATGAACATAATCTCAAATGGGACAACTACAATTACTGGTTTAGAAATCTTAAAATTATCTTACGACAAAAAAGATTTTCTATGTTCTGAAAGACCTTTTCCCTCTGAACCCGCAGAAGATGTTGACCAAAATACATTTGATGCTTGGAAGAAACACGTCAATGATGATGAGCAAGCAGTTTGCATAATGCTTGGCTCTATGTCGGACGAACTTCAGAAAGCTCACGAAGATATGGATGCCAAACCATCATCTTTCACTGAATGAGATGTATGCAACTTCCGTTCATACCGTGAGATTCCAAGTGTCATGTGTCTTATTCCAAACAAGGTATAAGGAAGGATTGTTAGTGGACATGTGCTTAGATGATTGGCCACACTGAAAAATTGGCCAACCTCGGGTTCATCATGGATCATGAGATATGTCAGGATTATAAATCTTCAGTCCTTACCAAAAGAATTCTCTCTAACTTTATTATGCAGTTTCATCGTCTGATAAAGAAGCTACTTTAGTAGAATTGCACAATCTGATAAAGCAAGCAGAGAAGGACTTGAAACCGGAGCTTAAAACCTCCGTCATGCTTACGGGTACGGACCTGAAGCCACGAGGCCCAAAGAAAAATAAGGCCAGGACAAGGCTCGAGATCACCTAAAGCCCAATGGTAAGGTGGAGAAGAAAAAGGAAAATATGAAATGTTTCTTTTGTGGAAAGAATGGTCATTGGAAGAAAGACTGCAGATCCTTGAAAGCCAAGGAAGCTAGGGAAGCCCAAAGGCCAAGAAGCCCAATGCTTCAGGTATGCTGTATATGATTGAACTATATTCTCAAAATTTTGAACCTTGTACTTGGGTGTTTGACACCAGTTGTGGACTCACTTGTGTAACAATGTGCAGGGCCTGAGAAACAGTAGGAGACTCTGTCA
>SKCR01042729.1:0-71441 GCA_019454045.1 Zanthoxylum bungeanum
GTATTAGCGATGCAAGTCTCAGGTTAAGACTATACACACCTACCTCGATTTCGGCCTCCCATAGACACGTAGTCATAGTACCAATGGGATTCCGAGGGGTCTATCCAGAGCGAAGCTGTTTCCCGTACCATCGTGTGAAACACGACCTCCTATCGCACTTGCATAAGTATCCAATACTTATATATATGAGAACTATGCCGTTGTGCCCTCACAAACGCGCACAAGTGCAATACTAGCCTATTCCGCATTATCGATGTCCAGTCTCGATAATACTACGGCTAGGGATATTTAATGATTAAACCTTCGGGGACTGATACTGTCTCATATCATTCTCAGTCCAGGTACTAATCATAGGGACCTCTCTTCATTTATATATCTATGGTGATCTAATCACAAATGATGAGAGTGCAATTTCCTTGTCACATAGTTAATTTGCTACAACAACACAATGATCTGTGTAAATAGTGACGCTATGGGTCATTTGTCAAACAATCCAATCATATTTCTTCAAATTACCTAATCAATCTTCAATTCAAACACAATTAAGCCACAAAATACATCCAATTTAATTTATCATGCTCAAAATCAAGTTGCCAAAATTTTAGCCCTAACATTTTTTCATGCTTTTAACCTAAGCTCTTGAGCCATTGTTGGAGTTTCTAGAGGTCCCAAGATCAAAACTCAAGCATGAATCATAAGCGATACAACGACGGAAGTGCGGAATACTTACATCGAGCGGTTGAGAGACGATTTGGCAACAAAAACGAACTGAAATTCTACTCACTGCCCACTGCTCATGTGCGTGACCTGCAGCAGTTTGTGCTTCTGTTTTGCGCCATTTTGATCATCAAAAAACGAGCTCCAAGCTTCATCAAAACGTTCCCTACTCATTGGTATACTTCCCTTATCACCTTGGCATGATCCCGGAGTGTGCTAGCACTCTTGTTTTGCCACAAAACACACTTGCTTCCCTCCATTTTCTTTTATTTTGTTCGGCAGTTCACTGCCTCTTGAAACAAGAAAATGGCGTGAGTGAAGAGAGGAGAAGAAGATGAGAGAGTGACTTTTCAATTTTCTTTCTCCTTTTGTTTCCAAAACCGTGAGAGACCAAATGAAAAGCAATGATAAGATATAAAATACCAAAATGAATTTTTAATTAAAAAACCCTTCAAAAACCGTGAAAGGTTTTCCCTCCAAAGGAAAATTCATCATAGGCCATCATTATCTCACATTGAGAATAGAGACAATGTATCATCCCATAAAGGTGACTAGATACATCCATCATCTATTCGTGTCAAGTAATGAGATATCGCGATGTGATTTGCGGATTCCACCCGTTTCAAAATATAAATTTGTCCCAAAACACTTTCGGGCCCAAATTCGCTAATTCCGAATTAACGAATTTCGTCGCGACGAGAATTAAATAATTACGCCTAGCGGAATTATTATTCAGATCGCTAACGAATTAATTCCAAATTAATTCGTTTGCCCGAATTAAAATCTAATTTTAATTCCGCGTCGAAATCTAATTTCGTTTAATATATCAAATATATTAATTCATCGATTAATTCCAAATCAATGTTTCTCTCTCTTCAATTGATATTTTATCCTAGATAAAGTATCTCCGAAATTAATCCCAGATTAATTGTCTCTCTCTCATCATATTAATCCCAGATTAATAAAAGTGCGAGTCATACGTCATTGGTGAATCTTTGGAAGCGACCCATGAGATCCCCGGATATGTTGGCAGTCAAATCGGTCATCGGACTATCCAAACACGTGAGTACCAAGTACTACGTTTTACCGATTTACAAGACAAGGTTGGCTTCTAGCAAAACACCAAGTCTACCCAATTCTCCGGTCATATTCATCTAAGAATATTTAAGATCTGTATCAAGCGTAGTATACCATTGTATTGTGCATATCGGCCCAGTATCAGATAGTCACGTGCTAGGCCTAGGGCTGGATAAGTGTCTGCCCCGTACGAAGCACATGTCGGATGTCTGGTAACTAGTCTCTATAATCGGATATACATGACCTTTCATAATATCCCGATGGCCGCGCAGCACTTAAGAGCACTAATACCGTATCCTGCGTGACATCATCTCCACTGTGACTGGAGTGACTTCCGTCTTGACATCACATCCAATACACTACGACTCTCTGATAAACCCAGAAGTGGTGTACGCAGAACCGGTTAAAGCCTGTACCACCAAGACCAAAGTCTATCGATTATCGTAAGTATTAGCGATGTAAGTCTCAGGTTAAGACTATACACACCTACCTTGATTTCGGCCTCCCATAGACACATAGTCATAATACCAATGGGATTTCAAAGGTCTATCCAGAGCGAAGCTGTTTCGGTACCATCGGTGAAACCGACCTCCTATCGCACTTGCATAAGTCTCAAACACTTATATATATGAGAACTATGCCGTTGTGCCCTCACAACGTGCACAAGTGCAATACTAGCCTATTCCGCATTATCAATGTCAGTCTCGATAATACTCCGGCTATGGATATTTAATGATTAATCCTTTGGGGACTGATACTGTCTCATATCATTCTCAGTCCAGGAACTAATCATAGGGACCTCTCTTCATTTATATATATATCTATGGTGATCTAATCACAAATGACGAGAGTGCAATTTCCTTGTCACATAGTTAATTTGCTACAACAACACAATGATCTGTGCAAATAGTGACGCTATGGGTAATTTTGTCCAACACTTTATTCCTAGAATAAAGGCTGCTTCTCCCAGATCTTTCATGGAGAATTTTAATGAAAGCCAAGATTTCACCGATTTTAGCATGGGAATGTCATTGCCAATAAGCAATACATCATCAATATAAAGGACAATAAATGTTAGTGCGCTCCCACAAACCTTCTTATATACACAAGGATCATCCTCATTTTGAAAGAAATCATATTCTTTCATGATCTCATCAAAACGTTGGTTCCAAGAATGCGATTCTTGCTTCAATCCATAAATGTGTTGGGAAGCGGCCGAGGTGCGCAGTGGAAAATTTAATAAATCAAATTATGATGCCGCTATCCCTTGCCGAAGACCCATTTGTTTTATTATTCTACAAGCCTAGGCATGTTACTATATATTCTAAGCATCAAAACTTATAAAAAATGCAGAGAACAAAAACTAAACATGCTAACTATCATAAGAACTCTCATTAAAATAAAGAAAGAAAAAAACTTACTTGAACCGATACTCCTACAGTCCTCCCTCCAATCTACAAGCTTTTCTCGAACTCAGCAAGCTCTTCCACGTTCCAAAGAGCCACCAAAGTGTCTGGCCTCCAAAGATGCACACACCAAAGCCAAAACTCAACGGCAAGACTACGCCTTGAGTGCACGGGTATTTTGCCTTTGGTGCTAGCCTAGGCAAATACCTCAAAACTTTTAACTCGAGGTTCCTCTAGTCAATTAGACTTAAGGATCCTCAAAATCAGTGGCTTACTCTTAAACTTTAGAGTTGCTCACTTATATAAACCCAAGATATGAAAGGTTTGGTGTAAAAATTTGTGAAGAATTCTTTGGGTTTATATAGGTGCTCCAAAGACAACAAAATTAATTAAGAATCCGATGTGGGATAAATGCTAATTTAATCTTAGCCATTGGATATTAATTTAGTGGTTTAATGAGATTATAAAACCCTAATAAGAGTTTGGGTCGAATTGGAATTCAAAACAAATAACAAATAAAAAAATGTATTATTCACGTTACTATTCACATTTTTTATTTATTTATTCCAATTCACAAAGTGCCCCTATCGTCATTCACCAATCCATAAGCCACTATGGAACCTCATAAATGATCTGTTCAATAATTAAACACATTGAACCATTTATGAACAATTCCTACAGCAATCATATATGCTGTTAAATTTGTATTGTGCACTAATAACCATTTATTTCGACTTTGTTGTGTGTGACCTTTTGGGTTCCCCTCAAGTTGGACATGAAATGAATCATGATAATTTAATCGAATATAAATTATCCTCCGATCAGATGGTCGTTCGATTTCAATGACCAAGGTTGACATCTAGCAATATGTCAAGGCCCCTAAATGAGAAGGAAAGATATATATACCCATTATGTATGCGATTTACATATGATACAACCCCTCGCCTCACTGTATCCCCACCGTTTGACCTAGGGTATGGAAAGTGTCTAACCATATAGTCAAATGTATGATGTTGATAGTGTCATGAATCGTGCTAACCCAAGAATCTCACATGATTCTTCCGCTGCGGCCACAATCTCAAGCACTGATCACACATATCAACCCGCGAACTGGAATACTACTCTTATAAGAAAATATTATCCGAGAGAGTGGCGATTCTCTGTTGTATCTTTACAAACTTCATGTATTTCAACAAATGACCCAATCACACCCTTATGACCGGATCTTTTGAACCGGGGAAGGAGAATATCAAAGTTATTTGATCCACACATAAGATTATAATGACCTCAAGTCTAAGGACTAGTCATACAATCGATACATGAAAGTTCTCCCAAACACATGGGATAAACTCTCCATGTGAAAACTTTCGGCGGTCAGTTCGATGAACATGAGCAACTCATGCATCCATGTGATACACCAAGCGATGGATATCTGCTAGTAGCCTATGAGATCGGCAACCCCACTTAAGGGAGGATCATATCATCATGCTAGTCTCTCTGCTTTGTGAACGCCCAGATTATTCACAAAACTATGACTAGGAACGTTTAAGAGTAATGATTCTCATAAGGCGTGGAAGCCATCATCTTATTACTCCAAAGGCTTTATTACAGTGTTTGATGATTCATATAATTTATGTAAGACATGTATAATAAAGATTTCCATTTTATTAATTAATGAAAATATTACAAATACATGTACATATAGCCCATCCACAAGTTGGGTATAGGGCATATCTCTAACAATCTCCCACTTGCACTTTAGCCAACTAGTATGAATCTGGACACCATACTCTCGGGTGTGCCTATCATGTTTTTGTTGACTCAGCCCTTTAGTCAGAGAATCTGCAAGATTATCTTCTGTGGGTATTTTCTCTATAATAACTTCTTTTCTCTCAATAATTTCCCTGATGAGATGAAATCGCCTGAGTACATTCTTGGATTTCTGGTGGGACCTTGGTTCATTTGATTGAGAAATGGCGCCCGTGTTGTCATAGTACATCCTGACGCCATTCTTTATCGCGGGATGCACTTCCAGCTCCGTAATGAACTTCTTTATCCAGACTGCTTATTTAGTTGCCTCAGATGCTGTAATATACTCGGCTTCAGTGGTGGAGTCTGTTGTAGTTGACTACTTTGAGCTTTTCCAACTGACAGCACCGCCATTCAAAGTAAACAGATATCCTGTTTGTGATCTGCTGTCATCCATATCGGACTGAAAGCTCGCATCACAGTAACCAATGACTTTCATCTCAGAACAATCTCCATATGTCAAAAACACATCCTTAGTACTTCTCAGATACTTTAGGATTGTTTTGACAGCTGCCCAGTGTTGTTCACCAGGATTTTCTTGATACTTACTCGTTATACTAAGAGCATAAGAGACATCATGTCTTGTACATAGCATGGCGTACATGATCGATCCTATTGCTGAAGCATAAGGGATCATACTCATACGCTCTCTATCTGAAGGAGTATGTGGACATTTCTCCTTAGATAATTTGATTCCATGACAAGTAGATAAATTACCTCTTTTGGAATCTTCCATTTTGAATCTTTTCAAAACTTTATCTATGTATGTAGATTGAGAAAGTCCTAACAACCTCTTAGATCTATTACGGTAGATCTTAATGCCGAGGATGTAGGCCGCTTCTCCCAAATCTTTCATGGAGAAATTCTGAGATAACCATTGCTTGGTGGCTTGGATCATGGGAATATCATTCCCGATGATTAATATGTCATGGACATATAATACAAGAAATACAACAACACTCCCACTACTTTTCCTGTAAACACAAGGCTCGTCTACATTTTTGATGAAGCCAAATTCTTTGATTATCTCATCAAATCGTATATTCCAACTTCTGGAGGCTTGCTTGAGTCCATAAATGGATCGTTTAAGCTTGCATACTTTATTATGATCATCCTTAGATGCAAACCCGTCAGGTTGTGTCATATAGACTTCCTCTATGAGGTTCCCATTAAGGAAAGCTATTTTGACATCCATCTGCCAAATCTCATAATCAAAGTGTACAGCTAGTGCCAGTAAAATTCGAATGGATTTTATCATTGCAACAGGCGAGAAGGTTTCATCATAGTCAATTCCTTGGATTTTTCTATAACCTTTTGCCACCAACCTAGCCTTATAGGTTTGGATGTTGCTTTCTGTATCAGTTTTACGCCTGTAAATCCACTTGCAGCCTATGGGTTTTATCCCTTCAGGTGCATCCACCAAGTCCCAAACTTGATTCTGATACATAGAGTCTATTTCTGATTTCATGGCCTCAAGCCACTTGACTGAATCAATGTCACGCATTACTATGTCATAACTGGTGGGATCGTCATTATCAATGACCTGATCATGTTCCTTATCAATATGGAAACCATATCTTTCAGGCTCATATCTTTCCCTACCAGACCTTCTAAGTTCATAACCTTGTGGTTGTTCCATCGTTGCACTTTTGAGGGGCCTGAGGTTTAGTTCTATGTTAGTTTGTTCTTCTCGTACCTCATCAAGGTCAAGTCTACTCCCACTATATTTCTTGAGAAGGATTCATTCTCTAGAAATTTAGCATTTCGTGAGACAAATGTTCGTTGTTCATTTGGGACGTAGAACACGTATGCTCTTGAGTTCAAGGCATATCCTACAAACTTACATTTAACTGCCTTATCATCTAATTTTTTAGTTTGTGTGAGCTTAACATATACGTCACATCCCCAAACTATTAGATAACTAAGACTAGGACGTTTCCCAGACCATAACTCATATGGTGTTTGACTAACAGTCTTGGAAGGAACTTGGTTTAGTCGTAGTGTTGCAGTTTCTAAAGAAAGACCCCAAAATGAAAGAGGTAGATCCGTGTCTGGCATCATTGATCGAATCATATCTAATAATGTCTGATTTCTCCTTTCGGAGACCCCATTATGATGTGGAGTTCCCGGAGGAGTCCATTCGGAAATAATGCCATTTTCTCTCAAGAAATCTTGAAATGCGTCGCTTCAGTATTCACCACATCGGTCAGACCTTAGTGACTTAATAATTTTATTAAGCTGGTTTTCTACTTCAGCTTTGAAGTTTTTGAATTTCTCAAAGGCTTCAGATTTGTACCGCATAAGGTACACATACCCATATCGCGAGTGATCATCGATAAAGGTAATAAAGTATGAGAATCCACCTCTAGCAGTGACTGACATGTTGGTTTTAATCTAGGTCCCAAGATCAAACAAGACATGAAAATCGTGCATGAATACACCAATGAAGATAGCAGAATACTTACATTGGTTGCTTGTGATGATTTGAAGATGATAGAAGCCAAAAACGCACTGCCATGGACGCCCACTGCATGCAGTCCACTGTCTTCTGTCTTCAGTATTTGAGCTGCGAAAATGAGTTCCTAGATTCGTCGGATGGATCCCGGCTCATGGGTGAACCTCCCTGCCACCTTCGCAAGACTTGTAAGTGTGCTAGCACTTGAATTTTCACCATGAAAATCCACTCTTGCTTCCCTATTGTTCACGCCCAAACTGGTTCAAAACCAGTGAAGAATAGCCACTGTTTTGGCGTGAGAGAGATGAGAGAGTTAGAGAGAAAAAAATGTGTTAACTTTTCTTTTTTTTGTTTCTAAAAACGTAAGTGAGAAAGAGAGAAGCAATGAATGTATTTCATTAACCAAAAATGAATTTTTAGATAAAAACTCTTCAAAAACCGTGAAAAGCATTTCCCTCCAAAAATTCATCATCATCACACATTGAGAATAGAGACAATGTATCATCCCGTAAAGGTGACTAGATACATCCATCATCTATTCGTGTCAAGTGATGAGATATCGTGATGTGATTTGCGGATACCATTCGTTTCAAAATACGAATGTGTCCGCAAACAATTTCGGGCTCGGTATCGCTAATTCCGAATTAACGCATTTCCGTCGCGACGAGAATTAATTAATTTCGCCTAGCGAAATTACTATTCAGATCGCTAACGAATTAATTCTAAATTAATTCGTTTGCCCGAATTAAAATCTAATTTTAATTCCACGTCGAAATCTAATTTCGTTTAATATATCGAATATATTAATTTACCGATTAATTCCAAATTAATCGTTATCTCTCTTTAGACGATATTTTATCCTAGATAAAATATCTCCGTAATTAATCCTAGATTAATTTTCTCTCTCTTCTATATATAATCCCAGATTATTCAAGAGTGCAAGTTGTGCGTCATCGGTGGATTATCGGGAAGCGACCCATGAGATCCCCGGATAAGTTGACAGTAAATACGGTCGTCGGAGTATCCGAATCACGTACGTACCAAGTACTACGTTCTACCGATTTACGAGACAAGGTCGACTCCTAGCAAAGCACCAAGTCTACCAAGTTCTCCGGACATATCCATTAAAGAATATCAAAGATCTGTATCAAGCGTAGTATACAATTGTATTGTACATATCGGTCCAGTATCGGATAGTCACGTGCTAGGGCTGGGGCTGGATAAGTGTCTGCCCCGTCCGAAACACATATCGGATGTCTGGTAACATAGTCTCTATAATCGGATATACATGACCTGGTCACAATATCCCGATTGGTTGCGCAACACTCAAGAGCACTAGTACCGTATCCTACGTGACATCAACTCCAATATGACTGAAGTGACACTTCCGTCTTGACATCACACCCAATACTCTACGACTCTCTGATAAACCCAGAAGTGGTGTACTCAGAACCTGTTTAAAGTCCCCTACCACCAAAACCAAAGTTTATCGATTATCGTAAGTATTAGCGATGCAAGTCTCAGGTTAAGACTATACACACCTACCTTGATTTCGGCCTCCCATAGACACATAGTCATAATACCAATGGGATTCCGAGGGGTCTATCCAGAGCGAAGCTGTTTCCCGTACCATCGGTGAAACACGACCTCCTATCGCACTTGCATAAGTATCCAACACTTATATATATGAGAACTATGCCGTTGTGCCCTCACAACGCACACAAGTGCAATACTAGCCTATTCCGCATTATCGATGTCCAGTCTCGATAATACTACGGCTAGGGATATTTAATGATTAATCTTTCGTGGACTGATACTGTCTCATATCATCTCAATCCAGGAACTAATCATATGGACCTCTCTTCATTTATATATCTATGGTGATCTAATCACAAATGATGAGAGTGCAATTTCCTTATTACATAGTCAATTTGCTACAACAACACAATGATCTGTGCAAATAGTGACGCTATGGGTCATATTATCCAACAATCTCCCACTTGGCACATAGCGAGTCACTCAAGTGTCCTACACCCGAACTATGTACGGTTCGCTCAAATTGCTGAGGAAAGGTTTTCGTCAGCGGATTTGTCTGATTATCGTTTGACGCGATTTACACGATCATCACATCGCCACGATGTATGATCCGAACGAATCAGATGATACAGAAGTATATATCTGGATCGTCGATGAGACCTTTAATTCCTTAGCCTGTGCTGACGCCTAGCTCAGCTGCTAAAAGAACTATATCTAATCTACTTAGATTTATTTTTGATCCAAAAAGACTTCTATTGCTGCCTCAGCTGCAGCAATAATCCGTATTTGTCGTTTATTCGGCAACAGTTATCTTGCTTGGAATATTTCCAGCTCACTGTCCCGTTATTTAAACTTTATAGTACCATAGTATTTAATTGTTTGGAAACTTGCAACGTGATTCCAGTCACTTCAAGTTCTCCTACTCCATAATTTAAGACAACATCTTTAGTTCTCTAAGATACTAATAGATGTTCTTAATCTTCAATCCAGTGACTATCACTTGGATTGACCTGATCGTGACTCCATATGCTCGAAGCGTATGAGACACCCTATCAAGTACATTTTTAAATGTACAATTTCCAGAGAGTGTTAACAACTCCAAATCTATCCCAGTAGATCTTTATTCCTTGAATAAAGGTTGTTACTCCCAGAATTCTACGGAGAATTTCTATTAAAGAATATCTATGAAAGCCAAGCTTTCACCAATTGCTTTATTGGGAATTTAACTATCAGTGCCCTCCCACTAACCTCGATATATACACAAGAATTATTTCGTTTTGAGTCAAATCATAAACCATTATGATTATTTCAAAACGTCAGTTCCAAGAACCTTATGCTTGCTTCAATCCAAACATGGATCGAATAACCCGCAAACCTTGTTTGTCGGTTATACAAAATCGTCAGAATGTTGTAAACATCCTCCAAAAGGTTTCCTTTTCAGGAAAGCGATTTTGATTTGTAACTGACACATTTCATAAATGAAATATGCAGTTATCAACAAGCATCTTCAAAATGGATTTACCATGGCAACAGGTAAAATGTTGAACCGTTATTAAACAATGTTGATAACGATACCTTTTTCGTCAAAAGCCTAGCTTTGTACGTTGGTATGTTGCCATCCATGTATGCTTCTTGAAGACGTTTAATGTACCAATAGGCACAATGCCTTGTGGTACAACTAGTATCCAAAATAGTTGTTATACATGGAATCCATTTCGGACTCATGGCACTTTGCCATAACAGGGAGCCGATACCTGTATCACTTCCTCAAAACGTAGTCGGTGGATATACCTTCACAAGATTGACATCTTTATGAGGTTAGATCAGAAACCCATACCCTAGGTTGTTTTCTGACTCTATCCGATCTACGAAGTCTTGTGTATTTGAAGATTAATGGTATAGATTCATCATTGATGAACTGTTTGTGTTCCATTAAGGACTTCGTGCCTAGAACAGTATTACTCCGATTTTCATCGAGTATCACTATCCTCCCACTGACCACTGCATATCGGTATTCCTCTCAGGAAAACCGCATGGTGAGCAACAATCATATTGTTCCCTTGTGAGATTTCTAAGTACTACACTTATGGTTTCCTTCAGGATAACCTATATTGGCACTTATCCAATTTGGGTTCTAGTTTGGTATCATCCAAACGTTATGCCTGGCATACCCAAATTATTAGGAGTGAGAAACCCCGTTTCTTTCCTGTTCATATCCTATGATATCTGTCAAACGGATTTATATGGAACCTTATTCTAAATAAGTTTTGCACTGTTAATACATATCCTATTGAAGGAAACAGTAGCTCAGAGAGACTCGTGATAAATCTTATCATGTCCAACAAAATTCGGTTTTAGTTCGGACACACCGTCTAACTGACGTGTCTCGAGAGGAGTCCTCATCTGAAAGAATACCATACTCTTTCATGTACGTATGAAACTTACTGCTTAAGTATTTTCCATTACGGTCTTACCGTGGCGGAATAATACTATAGCCGATCTGTTTTTCTATTTCGTGTCGAAACTCTAAAGTTTCCGATTTGTGTTCTTCAAAAGAAACACATGACCATAACGTGATTCTACATCCGTCAAGGTCACGAAATATTCATGTTCACATCTAGCCTAGCTAGATATGGGCCCACTTTACCATGAATAGGGCTAACAGATCGGTGGCCCTTTTACTATTACCAAGTAAATAGTATTTTAGGTACTTTACCTAATAAACTAGATTCGCAGACCTTATTTGAATAGTCAAATCAGTCCTAGTACCCACTCTTCAAAAGTGTGGATATACGAGTCTCGTTTAATTTTGTCTTAGACAACAATGCCACAAATAAGTCTCTATTGATCAAATCAATTTGAGCTATTTATTTGTCATTTTTATATGTTTGAGATTTTATTATATTCAAAATATAAATTCTGTTATTTACATCTAATGTATTTATCTCAGTATCATCTTTATATAATAAAACACTTTAGTGTTCTACAATATAAAGGTTTATCCGCAACGGATTAAACACTAATATAGAGATAATGTCTCCAGTCAAACTAGTTACATTATAACAGTTCCTAATTTAAGTACATACCCAAAGGGTAGTTCCAAACTTAGGTATCTACGGTCGAAACAGCGACTTTCGTCCTGTTTCCGATTTGCAGAGAAATCTCGGCTTGAAGTCAGTATCCAGCTCATAGCGGATTCTGAACATCAATACATATATTTTATGTACCACACTAAGTATTTAAAATCTAATTTCAATACCAGTAGTGAACATAACTTTGACAAATATTTTTAAAGTTAGAACCTCGCCCTTTCTTTAATTCCTTCGTGTCTTCCATATCCAAATGGTAGTCACTTTGGGATATGTCAATTATCTTTTCAATACATCACAAACCTTTGGCCAAGCTTGGGTTTCGGAATATCGAAACGATGCACCTTGTGCAACTCGCCCAATTGCAAACTTTGACTTCTCTCCACTAGAATAGTCAAATCAATTCTCTAAGAATTATTAATTGCATTTTAATACTTTTAAATCTAAAGATAGATTTATGATAAGTATATTAATTAAGCACTAAAGTCATTATCATATAAATCTTCCAAAGATTTTATGCTCTACTTATTTGCCTTATATGGGCCTATATAAACAAGTTATTTTATCCAATAAAGTAACCTATTATTAATTCCCAATGAAAATTAAATCATTAAAACATTTAATCCAAGGATTATATATTTTAAATATTCAACTTTTCAATTCTTTCTTGATTTCAATAGTCCAACTATTTAATCAATTTTAATAA
Source organism: Zanthoxylum bungeanum (assembly GCA_019454045.1). Lineage (NCBI taxonomy): Eukaryota > Viridiplantae > Streptophyta > Magnoliopsida > Sapindales > Rutaceae > Zanthoxylum > Zanthoxylum bungeanum. Next base: position 12,796 of record SKCR01042729.1, read on the forward strand.
GGTACTATTTATTATAATGATTACAATAATCCAATTATTAATCAACTATAATTTTAATATTGATTACTATAATCTAATTATAAAATCAACTATCATTTTAATTCAATTATATTGATTACTATAATCCAATTATAAAATCAACTAATTTGAATGAGTTTGTATATAGTCCAACTATATATATTTTTAAAACAACATAAAATATTAGTCCAACTAATACTTTTGATTAATATGACGAGTAAAATATAGATGAGCGCGTTTTGCGAGTATTCGAACGAATGTTGCAAATTCAATACTTGCCTCCCACTATTTTTCGTCGAGCCTCTAACCCTCTGTCAAGTACTCGGGAAACCATGTTTCCTAGTGGGCTAGGATCCTATTAAATAAATACAACCTTGACTTTGGCCAACAAGCTGTATGCTATTTAACTAGGTAGATCTCACAGATCAATTGGATCCAATCCAATTCCTAGATCCGGTTAGGTGGACATCCAAGTCCTAAACATATTACTTATGCCAATGTATCTAATACATTCCTAAACCTTATCCTCCGAATCATCTAGGCCTTGGCTTTGGCACAACAAACCTAATGATTCTAGTTAAGCGGGACCCATTGACAAAGAAAGTTTCGTAATCAATGTCGTTGGACAAGAAGTGATCTTGACTTTGGCCAACAAATCACAACTTGGATAAGACACCGATGTGGAACAAAACCCTCATGATTCAAATACATCCATAATTGACAAGGTCTTGACTTTGGCCAACAAACCAATGCCAATCGGATCTTGAACAAGAATCATTCAATGGAAGGATAATCGCTTAATATAGAACGATGGTTTTTCGCGTGTAAATTGGCTACCAATTTAATTATCTTTGTTAAGGTCTCATCATCATACACCCTTAAACATGCATTCTAAATACATAATAAAGCGAGTATGAAAATAAATAATAATGATATGCGGATGGATACTTTACACATTGATCCTAGATCAAATCTCTCCCTTTCTCACTCAAGCTAGCACTAGTATTACTTCTACCCGTTACACTACACTTCTAAATAAAACCTCATATACATAGAGGGGAATAGGTGAGAAGAGAATACAATAGAATAGAGGTGATAAGGCTGGACACGCAGGTCCAATTTAATAAATCGAATTTATTACAACAATTTCTAAAATTGCCCACCCGACTAATATCCATCCGATATACATTATTCATACAACACAACCACGTATTCACACACATAAGCATGCTATCAATCAATCTAATCAAATTAATTAATCTGATAATTAAGTGATCATCCAATGTTCAAACAACGATTTGATTTTGATCGAGTCAAACTCGTTTTTGCGAATAAGTACTTAAAGTACGAATTCATGAATTAAATTAAACTACATCATTAAATCAAATTTAATATGTATTTAATACTAATTCACTATTCAATTCCAAATTAAATATTACACTTTTATTTAATAAACCTTTTACGATTTAAATTCCAAATTTAATCGTAACGCGTCTCAAAGACCGATTAACGTCCAACGTCAATTCAATTAAAGTCCAATGGGCTTTTAATTGATTTCTTAAGGCGTGGACTTTTGGTCAACTCGGGTCAAACCGATAACCAAAGTCCAATCCGGGATTTACCCCATAAGCCCATAAATCAATCTTGGCCCATTAGGCCCAATTGAACTTTAAAGGTTCATTAGTCGCATTTGGGCTTTATGGTTAAGGTTTTGGGCCCAATTGGATCCAATCCATTTGGCCTAAACCAAACTTGATAAATCAAGCCCAATAGGCCCAAATACAACATTAAAGTCCAATTTCCAAAATTAGGTCCAATTAATTAAATATCACAAAATCCAATTTCATATTCAATTAAACTAAAGTGTATTACATAATTAATCAACTAAATCAATATTTCTAAAACACCATATTAGTCCAATTAATCATGCTTAATTCATTATTACATGTCCAACATACAAATTGAAAAATCAAACCCATTTACATGCTACAAAGCTCTCGGCCAAGGAGGATTTTTGTGTCCGATTTGGTTTCAATCCAACCGAACCCACAATCGACATTAAATCACCATCCAATTTGATTACATATACATCCAATGTCATAAAATCAAAAAATACCAAGACATTAAAGGGCATACACCAATTCGGCCAACATGAGAATTTTGGGGATTTATGTTCAATTCAAAGTACAATCCAATTGACCATAAATTAACATCATCCTACATGATTCTAACTCATCAAATGAACCAAAACCAAAAAATTCCAAGAATCCAAAATCATCCACACATTCGGCCAAGTGAAGCAAATTGGGGATATTTGTTCAATTCAAAATTCAATCTAATTAACTTCAAATTAACATCACCCAACATCATTAAAACTCATCCAATGAACCAAAATGAAAAAATTCCAAATTTCCAAACATGCTTCAACATTCGGCCAAGGTAAGTATTTGGGGATTTTTATCCAATTCAAAATTAAATCCAATTCAATCTCAATCACATTATCCTACATCATTATAACTCATCCAATGAATTAAAATGAAAAAATCCAAGATTAACAAAATACATACACATTCGGCCAACACTTCAAATTTGGGCAAAATTGATCCAATCACATTTTGTTGAAATTGATCAAATCAATCTTCAATATAACATATATTAAGCATGCTTAAACATCCAATTTTATAAAATCATGCTCAAATCCAAAATACCCAACCCTACATTTTTCATGCTTGAACCTATAGCTCTTGATGCCATTGTTGGTTTTAATCTAGGTCCCAAGATCAAACAAGACATGAAAATCGTGCATGAATACACCAATGAAGATAGCGGAATACTTACTTGGTTGCTTGTGACGATTTGAAGACGATAGAGCCAAAAACGCACTGCCATGGACGCCCACTGCATGCAGTCCACTGTCTTCTGTCTTCAGTATTTGAGCTGCGAAAATGAGTTCCTAGATTCGTCGGATGGATCCCGGCTCATGGGTGAACCTCCCTGCCACCTTCGCAAGACTTGTAAGTGTGCTAGCACTTGAATTTCCACCATGAAAATCCACTCTTGCTTCCCTATTGTTCACGCCCAAACTGGTTCAAAACCAGTGAAGAATAGCCACTGTTTTGGCGTGAGAGAGATGAGAGAGTTAGAGAGAAAAAAATGTGTTAACTTTTCTTTCATTTTTGTTTCTAAAAACGTAAGTGAGAAAGAGAGAAGCAATGAATGTATTTCTTTAACCAAAAATGAATTTTTAGATAAAAACTCTTCAAAAACCGTGAAAAGCATTTCCCTCCGAAAATTCATCATCATCACACATTGAGAATAGAGACAATGTATCATCCCGTAAAGGTGACTAGATACATCCATCATCTATTCGTGTCAAGTGATGAGATATCGCGATGTGATTTGTGGATACCATTCGTTTCAAAATACGAATGTGTCCGCAAACACTTTCGGGCTCGGTATCGCTAATTCCGAATTAACGCATTTCCGTCGCAACGAGAATTAATTAATTTCGCCTAGCGAAATTACTATTCAGATCGCTAACGAATTAATTCTAAATTAATTCGTTTGCCCGAATTAAAATCTAATTTTAATTCCGCGTCGAAATCTAGTTTCATTTAATATATCGAATATATTAATTTACCGATTAATTCCAAATTAATCGTTATCTCTCTTTAGACGATATTTTATCCTAGATAAAATATCTCCGTAATTAATCCTAGATTAATTTTCTCTCTCTTCTATATATAATCCCAGATTATTCAAGAGTGCAAGTTGTACGTCATCGGTGGATTATCGGGAAGCGACCCATGAGATCCCCGGATAAGTTGACAGTAAATACGGTCGTCGGAGTATCCGAATCACGTACGTACCAAGTACTACTTTCTACCGATTTACGAGACAAGGTCGACTCCTAGCAAAGCACCAAGTCTACCAAGTTCTCCGGACATATCCATTAAAGAATATCAAAGATCTGTATCAAGCGTAGTATACAATTGTATTGTGCATATCGGTCCAGTATCGGATAGTCACGTGCTAGGGCTGGGGCTGGATAAGTGTCTGCCCCGTCCGAAACACATATCGGATGTCTGGTAACATAGTCTCTATAATCGGATATACATTACCTGGTCACAATATCCCGATTGGTTGCGCAACACTCAAGAGCACTAGTACCGTATCCTACATGGCATCAACTCTAATATGACTGAAGTGACACTTCCGTCTTGACATCACACCCAATACTCTACGACTCTCTGATAAACCCAGAAGTGGTGTACTCAGAACCTGTTTAAAGTCCCCTACCACCAAAACCAAAGTTTATCGATTATCGTAAGTATTAGCGATGCAAGTCTCAGGTTAAGACTATACACACCTACGTTGATTTCGGCCTCCCATAGACAAATAGTCATAATACCAATGGGATTCCGAGGGGTCTATCCAGAGCGAAGCTGTTTCCCGTACCATCGGTGAAACACGACCACCTATCGCACTTGCATAAGTATCCAACACTTATATATATGAGAACTATGCCGTTGTGCCCTCACAACGCACACAAGTGCAATACTAGCCTATTCCGCATTATCGATGTCCAGTCTCGATAATACTACGGCTATGGATATTTAATGATTAATCCTTCGTGGACTGATACTGTCTCATATCATCTCAATCCAGGAACTAATCATATGGACCTCTCTTCATTTATATATCTATGGTGATCTAATCACAAATGATGAGAGTGCAATTTCCTTATTACATAGTCAATTTGCTACAACAACACAATGATCTGTGCAAATAGTGACGCTATGGGTCATATTATCCAACATGACATTGGTCCGCATACATAAGAGTGTATGAGTTCTAATGTCTCTGCTGCACGCTGTCATTGGGCTTCTTGGCCTCTTGGACTTCCCTAGCTTCATTGGCTTTCAAGGATCTGTAGTCTTTATTCCAATGACCCTTCTTTCCACAAAAGAAACACTTCCCCTTTCCTTTTTTCTTCTCCACCTTACCATTGGGCTTTAGGTGATTTGGAGCCTTGGCCTTGCCCTTATTTTTCTTTGGGCCTCGTGGCTTCAGGTCCGTACCCATAAGCATGACGAAGGTTTTAAGCTCCGGTTTCAAGTCCTTCTCTGATTGCTTTATCAGATTATGCAATTCTGCGAAAGTAGCTTCTTTATTAGATAGATGAAACTGCATAATAATGTTAGAGAAGTCTTTTGGTAAGGATATAAGAATTAGATCGTGACCTATCTCATGATCCATGATGAACCCGAAGTTGGCCAATTTTTCAATATGGCCAATCATCTTAAGCACATGTCCACTAACAGATCCTTCCTTATACCTTGTTTGGAATAAGGCACATGACACTTGGAATCTCACGGTATGAACGAAAGTTGCATACAACTCCTTCAAGTGAAAGATGATGGTTTGAGCATCCATATCTTCGTGAGCTTTCTGAAGTTCATCCGATATAGAGCCAAGCATTATGCAAACTACTTGCTAATCATCATCGACGTGTTTCTTCCAAGCATCAAATGTATTTTGGCCAGCATCTTCTGCGGGTTCAGGGGGAAATGGTATTTCAAGAACATAGAAAATATTTTCTTATCGTAAGACAATTTTAAGGTTTCTAAACCAGTTATTGTAGTTGTCTCATTTGAGCTTATGCTCATCAAGAATGGAACCAAGTGATACTAGTTTGCCATTTGAAAGTTTGTGAAATATTTTAACCCACATGTTAAGAGAGAATGTTAAAATTAGGAATATGTTTTCATTAATATTTCATAATAACATGGGCTTTTAATATTATTATGTTGCTCTCACTCAATTGTTTTAAAATTTTAAGCAAATCGCATCAACCCCAATATGATGGATTTCTTGTGGGCAAGGATCCCATTATCATCATTTTATAACTCCGACTAGGGCCGGTCGTCATAAAATTTGATAATTAGGTAGGTTCCCAACCAATTTATGATATAAATCATAATTTCTTGATCATTGGGTTAGGCAATCAAACATGCCATAGATTATGCTAGTCCTTGTGGACACCCAATCCTTGCCACTAAGTTATAAGACCACGCCTAAGGGTCACTCGTCTTATGACTTAGAAAAGTCAAACCATTGTCAATAGTACGATTTAAGGATAAATTGGTATTGGTCAGTCTGGTAAAGCCTAGTCCTGCCAATACGGTTTAAGCCCTTTGGGTCTATACTTTACAATGGGAGGCAAATTTTAGACTTATATTATTATTGAGGATTTTAGCAAGTTTAAGTGAATAACTGTCAAATATATTCCTCCATTGAAAATTCCCCAGAGGGAGGGTGGAGCAAACTCTGTTAAATACCCTTACTTCTTAGGCTCTTATTACCTTGGTGATAGGAATAAACAATAGACCCTTCAAATTAGTCCAACACTTTAAATATGTTTTAAGGTAAGCTTTGAGTAAATGATTATCTAGATGTCTTCACAACTTTTCCTTTTGGCTATAAAAAGGTAGTGAGTGAAGGAAGACACCAAATCATTATCTAACTCTAGTAATACATTTGGTTAAATTAACTTTAGTTTGGAAAGTTTTATTAACGCCTTGGTCCTACCCCACTTGTATCTTTTATAATGTCTTTTATTATAAACAAGTGATTTATATTTATTAGCCTTAAAGGTAATAAATCTCTAAGTTCATCATGGAATAATTACTTAACTAAGGGATAAGCAATACACTCTCTATTTCCTTAGAAAGTCTATAGATGCTTGCACCCTAAAATAATCATGCCAATTCTAATCATACATAGAATCATCAAGCATATGAGTTTTAATATGTTGGAATTATTTTAGGCATTAAATAACTTTGATTAATATTTAATTATGATATTGTATTTTATTTTATTCAAATATATTTACTATTCACATTTTTTAGAGATACGTGAACTTTAAATGCAATTTCACAATTCAAATCTTAACCAAATCATGCTAAATGTGTGTGACCTAACCCACTATGAAACCTCATAAATGATCTGTTCAATAATTAAACACATTGAACAGATCATAAATGATATGTTCAATAATTAAGTTCAGGGTGTTAGATTTCCAACGAGCTTTTACACACCCAATTTCGAGTTCAAATGAGAGAGAACTAATCAAAACAAAAACGGTGCTCTGATACCACTGTTGGGAAGCGGCCGAGGGTGCGCAGCGGAAAATTTAATAAATCAAATTATGAGGCCGCTATCCCTTTGCCCAAGACCCATTTGTTTTGATTATTCTACAAGTCTAGGCATGTTACTATATATACTAAGCATAAGAAAACTCATAAAACATACAGAGAAAAATAAACCTAAACATGCTAACTATCATAAGAACTCTAATTAAAATAAAGAAAGAAAAAGACTTACTTGAACCGATACTCCTCCAGTCCTCCTCCAATCTACAAGCTTTTCTCGAACTCAACAAGCTCTTCCACGTTCCAAACAGCCACCCAAGTGTGTGGCCTCCCAAAGATGCACATACCAAAACGAAAAAACTCAACGGCAAGACTACGCCTTGAGTGCACGGGTATTTGTCCTTGGTGTAGCCTAGGCAATACCTCAAAAACTTTAACTCGAGGTTCCCCTAGTCAATTAGACTTAAGGATCCAAAAATCAGTGGCTTACTCTTAAAATTTAGAGTTGCTCTCACTTATATAAACCCAAGATATGAAAGGTTGGGTGCAAAAATTTGTGAAGAATTCTTTGGGTTTATATAAGTGCTCCAAAGACTAACAAATTAATTAAGAATCGGATGTGGGATAAATGCTAATTTAATCTTAGCCATTGGATCTTAATTTAGTGGTTTAATGAGATTATAAAACCCTAATAAGAGTTGGGCCGAATTGGAATTCAAAACAAATAACAAAAAAAAAAAATTTACTAATTCACCATTTTTTTTATTCCAATTCCCAAAGTGCCTCTATCATCATTCACCAATCCCTAACCCACTGGAACTCATAAATGATCTGTTCAATAATTAAACACATTGAACCATTTATGAACAATTCCTACAGCAATCATATATGCTTTTAAATTTGTACTGTGCATTATTAACCATTGATTTCGACTTTGTTGTGTGAGACCTTTTGGGTTCCCCTCAGGACATGAAATGAATCGTGATAATTTAATCAAACATAAATTATCCTCCAATCAGATGGTCATTCAATTTCAATTACCAAGGTTGACATCTAGCAACATGTCAAGGCCCCCAAATGAGAAGGAAAGATATATATACCAATTCTGTATGCGATTTACATATGATACGACCCTTCGCCTCACTGTATCCCCACCGTTTGACCTAGGGTATGGAAAGTTTCTACCTATATAGTCAAAGGTATGATGTTGATAGTGTCATGAATCGTGATAACCCAAGAATCTCACATGATTCTTCCACTGTGGCCACAGTCTGAAGCACTGATCACACATATCAACCCGCGAACTGGAATACTACTCTTATAAGAAAATATTATCCAAGAGAGTGGCGATTCTCTTTTGTATCTTTACAAACTTCATGTGTTTCAACAAATGACCCAATTATACCCTTATGACTGGATCTTTTGAACTGGGGAAGGAGAATGTCAAGTTATTTGATCCACACATAAGATTGTAAAGACCTAAAGTCTAAGAACTAGTCATACAATCGATACATGAAAGTTCTCACAAACAAATGGGATAAACACTCCATGTGAAAACTTTCAACGGTCAGTTCGATGGACACGAGCAACTCATGCATCCATGTGATACACCAAGCGGACGGATCTCCGCTAGTAGCCTATGAGATCGGCTACCCCACTTAAGGGCGGATCATATCATCATGCTAGTCTCTCCGCTTTTTGAACACCCAGATTATTCACAAAACTATGACTAGGAACGTTTAATAGTAATAATTCTCATAAAGCGTGGAAGCCATCATCTTATTACTCCAAGGGCTTTATTACAGTGTTTGATGATTCATATAATTTATGTAAGACACATATAATAAAGATTGTCATTTTATTAATTAATGAAAATATTACAAATACATGTACATATAGCCCATCCACAAGTTGGGTATAGGGAATATCCCAAACAAAATGGATCGATTTAACTTGCAAACCTTGTTTGCATGTTTTGGTACGACAAACTCATCAGGCTGTTGCATATAAACATCCTCCAAAAGGTTTCCGTTAAGGAAATGGTTTTGACGTCCATCTGCCATATTTCATAATCGAAATATGCAGCAATAGCAAGCATTATCCAAATGGATTTAATCGTGGCAACATGTGAAAAAGTTTCGTCGTAATCGACACCATGTCTTTGACGATACCCTTTCGCTACAAGCCTAGCTTTGTACGTTTGTATGTTGCCATCAATGTCGATCTTCTTCTTAAAGACCCATTTGCAACCAATAGGCTTTACGCCTTCTGGTGCATCAACCAGTGTCAAACTTAGTTGGTGTACATGGAATCCATTTCGGACTTCATGGCTTCTTGCCACAAATCGGAGTCGATATCTTGTATCGCTTCCTCATACGTAGGCAACTCATTATCCTCAATAATATTAATATTTACGTGAGGTGAGATCAGAAACCCATATCTCTCAGGTTGTTTTCTGACTCTCTCCGATCTACGCGGTTCTTGTGTATTAGAAGATTGTGGTAAAATTTCATCCCTGATAAAATGTTCTTGTTCCGTTAAGGAATCAGTGCCAGGAATAGTATCACTACGATTTTCATCAAGTTCTACTTTCCTCCCACTTACCACTGCATTTAGGAATTCCTTTTCAAGGAAAACCGCATGTAGAGCAAAAAATACCTTGTTCTCTTGTGGGTGGTAGAAGTAATATCCTTTGGTTTCCCTAGGATAACCTTATCCAATTTGGGTTCTAGTTTGGTACCATCCAAACATTTAACGTATGCCCAGCATCCCCAAATCTCCGGGAATGAGAAACCCGGTTTCTTTCCTGTCCATATTTCATATGGAGTCTGTTGAACAGACTTTGACGGAACCTTATTCAAAATAAGTATTGCACTTTTCAATGCATATCCCCAGAAGGAAATTGGTAGCTCAGTGCGACTCATCATAGACCTTACCATGTCCAACAAAGTTCGGTTTCTCCGTTTGGACACATCGTTTAATTGAGGTGTTCCGGGAAGAGTCCACTGTGAAATAATACCATACTCTTTCAAGTAATCGAGAAACTCATTGCTTAAGTATTCTCCACCACGGTCTGACCGCAATGTTTTAATACTTTTACCGGACTATTTTTCTACTTCGTGTTGAAACTCTTTGAATTTCTCAAAAGTTTTTGACTTGTGTCTCATAAGATACACATAACCATAACGCGATGCATCATCCGTAAAGGTTACGAAGTATTCATATCCACCTCTAGCCTGGCTAGACATGGGCCCACATATGTCACTATGAACGAGGGCTAATAGTTCGGTGGTACGTGCACATTTACCACTAAAAGGTGTTTTAGGCATTTTACCTAATAAACAAGATTCGTAGACGTCATATGAATTTGGATAAAATTCGTCCAAGTATCCACTCTTCGAAAGTGTGGATATACGAGTCTTGTTAATATGTCTCAGACGACAATGCCACATATAAGTTTCATCTTTGTTACTTAATTTAAGCCTTTTGTTTGTCATGTTATATGTTTGAGATTGATTTATATTCAAAATATAAACACCATTATTAACATCAGCACTGCATATCTCAAAATCATTTTTATAAACAAAACACCTGGTGTTTCTGAATAAAAAGTATACCCACATTGGGTTAAACAAGACAAAAGTATACACTTATTTATGTGCCTTTTAGACTTAGATTCTAAATCCAATCTTAATGGGTCTCAAAGGCGCAATTAACATCCAATTTCAATTTAATTAAAGTCTAATGGGCTTTTAATTAATTCTTAAGGCATGGGCTTTGGCCAATATGGATCAAACCCAAATGCCAAGGCCCAATTTAGGAATCACCCTATTCGCTAAAAATCAATTTTGGCCCATTAGGCCCAATTAAATATTTAAAGACCCAATTATTATATTTGGACTTTATGGAATGGTTTTGGGCCCAATTTGGATCCAATCCAATTGTCCTAAACCAAGCTTGGCACAACCAAGCCCATTAAGCCCAAATACAACAATATTAGCCTTATTCAAAATTAAAGACTAATTTTAATTGATGTAAAATTCCAAATTTCACATTAATTTTAATTAAAGTGTAATAGTCATAATTAATTAGTTAAACCAAAATTTCCAAAACATCACTTAAACTAATTAATCATGCTTTAACATATTCAATTCATGTCCAACATAATTGAAGCAAAATCAATCAATAATAACATGTTAAGGCTCACGATTTTAGGCATAAAATTACAATCAATTTGATTTCAATTTAATTAAATCAACAATCAATTTATTTCATACTTTTAAACACATCCAATGGTCTAAAATCAAAAAAATCATTATGAACACTACAAGGGTTATGTTCGGCCAAGCTAAGGAAATTAGGGAAAATTTTATCCAATCCATTTTCTCAAATTTTAAGATGCATAAATATAATTCATCATCATCCAAGCTCATCAGAACAACCAATTTGAAGAAATCATGCTCAAAACATAAAAACCCCAAATTAAAGTATATAAACCCTGAACTCATTTCTTGCTTAGAAAAGGCTCTGATACAATTGTTGGGTTCCTAGAACATGCCAAGGATCTCTAATCATGCTATGTGTGTGAATACTCAAAGAAGTTGCGGAAAAACTTACATTGATCGATTGGATGGAAGTATGAAGTTCAAAACTTTTGTCCTTTGAGAAGATCTCCAAGCCTTTCTTTGTGTTCCAAACTCTAGGAATTAGTTTCCCTAACACCTTGTATGACTCTTGGAAGTGCTAGCTCTCTTGAATTTTTACAATAAAAACTCTAAGTTGAGAAAGGAAGCTCACGAAAAAGAGGGAAAGAGAGAGAGAGAGAGAGTTGTGTTTATGTTGTATATTTGATTTTCAAAAATCAATTACCAAATACCAAAACTCAAAGTTGGTATAAGTCATTCAAAATGAAAATACAAAGTGTGTTGGACTTTGGTTGAGTAAAAGACAAGCAATGCAAGATTTTCACTCAACCATCAACTATTTCCATCACTAGTCAAACTAGTGATGTAAGTCAAGTGGGTCCCACCACTTGTAAATTTCGAATTTAAGTCGAACAATCCAACACACAACTTCGCTCGGGCCCGGGTTCGTTTAATTCCAAATTAACGAATTTGCCGTTGCTACATAATTAAATATTAAAGTGGGTTACGAATTAATTCTAAATTAATTCGTTTGCCTGAATTAAAATCCAATTTTAATTCCGCGTTGAAATATAATTTCAATTAATATATCGAATATATTATTTAATCGATTAATTCCAAATTAATCATTCTCTCTATTCTAATCGATATTAATCCCAGGTAAATTCTTACCGTAATTAATCTTAGATTAATTCTCTCTCTCTTATAATTAATCCCAGATTAATTCTGTTCGAGTCAAAATTCATCGGTCGAAGTGACCCATGATATTCATGGATATGTTGGCACTAAATCTGGTCTTCAGACTATCCGAACACGTGCGTACCCCGTACCATGTTATTACCGATTTACAAGACATGATTGGCTTCTAGTAAAGCACCGTGCCTACCCAATTCTCCAAAAATATTCTTTTAAGGAATACATAATCTATACCAGGCGTAGTATACTAAGTATTTCATATTGCGATCCAGTATCAGATGTAATATTCTAGGCCTGGGGCTGGAATTGTGTCTGCCCCGTACGAAACATATATCGGATCACTAGCAACAAGTCTTTTTAATCGTATAATCATGACCTTGTCATATTATCCCGATAGTTACAATATATTAGAGTACCTGTTCTATATCCCTAGGTGATCATCATCTCCATATGACTGAAGTGACACTTCCATCTTGACATCGCATCCAATACACTACGATTCTCAATAAACCAAGAAGAGGCGTACACAGAACCTGTTAAAGCCCCGAACAACCAAAACCAAAGGGTAATGATTGTCGCAAGTATTAGCGATGCAAGTCTCAGGTTAAGACCAAATACACCTACCCTGATTCAGATTCTCATAGACACATAGTCATACTACCAATGGGATTCCGATGGGTCTATCCAGAGCGAAGCTGTTTCCGTACCATCGGTAAACAGAACCTCTTATTACACTTGCATGAGTATCCAATACCCAAATATATGGAACTATGTCGTTACGCTTCCATAACGCGCACAAGTGTAATATTAGCCAATTCCATATTATTGATGTCCAGTCTCGATAATACTACGACTATGAATATTTAATGATTAAACCTTTCGTGGATTGATACTGTCTCATATCTTATTAATCCAGAACTAATCATAAGGACTTTTATCATTTATATATTCAAGTAATCTAATTACAAAATGATAAAATAGTAATTTCCTTTGTCACAAAGTTAATTTGTACAAAAACCATAATGTCTTTTACAAATAGTGATGTTATGGGTCATAATTGTCCAACAAAAAGTCCATATGGTTAAATCGGATTAATAAGATATGAGAAAATATTAATCCACGAACGGTTTAATCATTAAACATCCCTAGTCGTAGTATTATCGAGATAGGACATCGATAATGCGAAATAGACAAGTATTACAATTTTGCGCGTTATGGAAGCTTAACGGCATAATTATCATATATTTAGGTATTGGATACTTTTAGGTATTGGATACTTATGCAAGTGTAATAAGAGGTTCTATTAGCCATTGGACCGGGAACAATTTCGCTATGGATAGACTTACTCAGAATCCCATTGGTAGTATGACTATGTGTCTATGGGAATCTGAATCATTGTAGGTGTATGTGATCTTTAACCTGAGACTTGCATCGCAATTACTTGCGACAATAAGTATACTTTGGTATTGGTCGTCTAGAGCTTTAACAGGTTCTGTGTATGCCTCTATTGGGTTTATTGAGAATAGTAGTGTATTGGATGTGATGTCAAGATGGGAGTATCACTTCAGCCATATGAAGATGATGGTCACACAAGATACAGAATTAGTACTCTTAAATATTGCAGCTATCGGGATAGTATGACTAGGTCATGACTATCCGATTACAGAGACTAGTTACGCGGGATCCGATATATGCTTCGTATGGGGCAGACATAGAGCTAGCCATAGGCCTAGCATGTGACATCTGATACTGGATCGTATTACCGATTACATTATATTACTACGCCTAATACATATGATATTCCTCGGAGGATATTTCTGGAGAATTGGATAGGCACGATGCTTTGCTAGAAGTTAACCATGTCTTGTAAATCGGTGAGAACGTGGTACAGGGTACGCACGTGTTCGGATAGTCTAACAATCGTATTTACGGCCAATATATCCAGGAATCTCTTGGGTCACTTCCCAAAGATTCACCAATGACATTTGACTCGAATAGAATTAATCTGGGATTAATTATGAGAGAGAAAATTTATCTGGGATTAATTACGGCAAGAATTAATCTGGGATTAATTCGTATGGAAGAGAGAATGCAATTAATTTAGAATTAATCAATAAAATAAATTTAATAGTTAAATTGGATTTTTCTACTTAATTTATTTATTTGGGCTAAAATAATATATCGGGTATATTAATTGAAATCAGATTTCAATACGAAATTAAAATTGGATTTTAATTTGAGCTAACGAATTAATTTAGAATTATTTTGTAAGGGACTATCGCAATATTTTTGCTAGGCATAATTATTTAATTAAATTGGATTTAATTATTTAGCGATGACAAATTCATTTATTCAGAATTAAACGAACTCGGGCCCAAGTCTAGTTGTGTGTTGAGGTAAGCCAACTTAAATTTGGAATTTAAAAGTGGTGGGACCCACTTGACTTACATTAACTTTAGACATTTGATGGAAGTGGTTGGGCTTAATAAATTTGATTCATT
The DNA here is from genome assembly GCA_019454045.1 of Zanthoxylum bungeanum. NCBI lineage: Eukaryota > Viridiplantae > Streptophyta > Magnoliopsida > Sapindales > Rutaceae > Zanthoxylum > Zanthoxylum bungeanum. The sequence continues at coordinate 27,808 of SKCR01042729.1, forward strand.
AACTCACACACCAACCAAATTTTGAACTTACTATTCACCATCTCTCTTTTTCTCTCTAATGCCGTGAGCTTCTCTCTTCTTCTTGAAAATTTTTGTTTCAAAATTTGATCAAGCTAGCACTTGGAGAGTTGATTAAGGTGATAGGGAAACTCACCCAAGAGTTTAACAACTCAATCAAAAAGCTTGGAGCTTCATCATCCAAAGAAACTTTTGAAATTTCTCAACACATCAATGTAAGTTTTTCCACAACTTTACTTGATTATTCACACGCAAATCATGTTTGGGATCTTGGGCATGTCTTAGAGACACTAAAAATGGTATCAGAGCCTTCTAAATGTGATTTGGAATTCTAGGGTTCATGAACTTTATTTGGGTAATTATGCTTGGAGCATGATAATTCAAAATTGATTGTTTGGTTGATGTTAGATGATGATAACTTAGAGTTGTGCATCATTGAATTGTGAAAAAATTGATTAGATCAAATTTCCTCAAATCCTATGCATGGTCGAATATGAACCCTAGGTTTACTCATGGTAATTTTTGAAATTTGACACTTGGATGTGTTAAAGGCATGAAATAAATGTTAATTGTTGATTTAATTGGATTGAAATCAAAATTGAATGTTAATTTCTTGTAATTGCCGTGAATGAGCATGTTGTTGGGAGACTTGATTTTGCTTCAATTTATGTTGGACATAAATTGAAATGATAAGCATGATTAATTAGATTAATTAATGTTTTGGAAATATTAGATTAATTAATTAGTTATGTTAATTACACTTAAATTGAATTAATGTGATATTTGGAATATTGCATTAATGTAATTTTGTTATATTTGGGCTAATGGGCTTGGTTGGGCCAAGTATGGTTGTGGACAATTGGGTTGGATCCAATTGGGCCTAAACCATTTCCATAAAGTCCAAAGTATGATTTTTGTGCCTTTAATTACTTAATTAGGCCTAATGGGCCAAAATTGATTTTTGGCATAGGGTGATTCCTAAATGGGCCAAGGCATTATGGGTTTGATCCATAATGACCAAAAGTTTATGCCTAAAGAATTAATTAAAAGCCCATTGGACTTAATTGAATTGGCATTGGATGCTAATTGGGCATTTGAGACCCATTTGGATTGGATTTGGAATCCAACTCTAAAAAGGCACTATAATGGGTGTAATTGTTTAATTTGGAATTAAACATGAATTAGTATTGGATACAATTTAAATTGGATTTAAAATTATAATTCGATATAATTCAGGAATACTTACTTTGAGTATTTATTCTTAAACGAGTTGGACTCGCACAAATCAAATCATTGTATGAACATTGGATGGTCATTAATTGAAGAATTAATTAGATTAGATTAGATTGATTGACAACATGCTATGTGTGAATACTTGGAAGTATTTGTTGAATAATGTATATCGGATGGATATTAGATGGGTGGGGCAATTTTGGAAATTGTTGTAAATATGGTATTTATTTGAAATTGGACCTGTGTGTCCAGCCTATCACCTTTCATTCTCATTGTATTTCTCTTCTCACCAATTCCCCTCAATGTAAATGAGGTTTCTTATAGTGTTTTGTAATTGGGGTTTTAGAAGAATGTAAAGTGCTAGCGAGAGAGAGAAAATAGAGATTTGTTCTAGGAACAATTTGTGAATATCCATCTGCATATCATTATTAATTTTATCGCGCCTTATTATTCTTTTAGAATGCATGTTAAGGGTGTATGATGAGACCTAATCAAAGATAATAAATTGGTTGCCAATTTATGAAAACAGCCTCACATTTAATATTAAGCGTTTCCTTCCATTGAGTGGTTCTCTCTCAAGATCCAAAATTGACTTTGATTTTTTGGCCAAAGTCAATATCATTGTCTATCGCAGATGTGTTTGAACCATGAAAGCTTTCTTATACATCACATGTCTTAGACAGTTGTGACTTGTTGGCCAAAGTCAAGGTCACTTCTGTTTATTGACGTGGATTACGAAGTTTTCCCACTATCAATGGGTCGCGCTTAACTAGAATCATTAAGCTTTTTGAGCCAAAGCCAAGGCTTAGTTGATTCAGAGGAAACATGTTAGGAAATATATTGGATATATGTTTTGGACTTGGATGTCCACCTACCGGATCTGAGAATTGGATGGGATCCAATTGATCTTATAGATCTACCTAGTTAAGTTTTATACAACTTGTTGGTCAAAGTCAAGGTTGTGTATTATTTAACGGGATCCTAGCCCACTATGAAACTAGTTTTCCTGAGTACTCAACAGAGGGTTAGAGGCTCACCGAAAAATAGTGGGAGGCTAGTATTAAATTTGCAATTTCGTTTAATACTCGCTTATGCTCTCTCTTTTATTATTTAACGTCATTATATATATTAGTTGGACTAATATTATTTTATTATTTTCTTTGAACAGTTAGACTGTACTCAACAGTACTCCATTTGTAGTTGGTTATATAGTTGGACTATAGTAACAATTACTTTTGAGTGTACCCGGAATATTTGATTGGATAGTTGGACTATCGTATTCAAGATGGCTGGAAAGATTAGCGTTAGAGACATAATCATAGGCGAGAATGTCTTTAACTACGCAAATTTTCCAGATTGGGAAATGAATCTCAGGATAGTCGTGAGAGCTGAGACGTTGCTCTATGTTATAGAGAGAGCTCTCGGGCCTGAGCCTGGACTTGAGCAGCCAGTAGAGCATGAGCTTTGGAAGACTCATCGTGATGATAACTCTACTGCTCAATCCTTTATGCTTGCTACAATGAACCCTCAGTTTCGTCGTCAGAACAAGGGATTGGATCCTTATGCGATGATGTTGAAATTGAAGGACCTTCACAGATCTAATCTTAGATCTTAGAAGTATGATTTGCAAAAGAAGATCTTTCACTCGCGTATGTTAGAGGGTACATCTTTCGACCACTACGTGTCGTGGATTATTGCTGACATCGAACAGCTAGGTTAGTTGGGCATTACCTTTAAGGCCGAGACTTCCATAGATTTGATCTTACAGTCTCTGCCCGACTGCTGGGGCGGGTTCGCCATGAATTATAATATGATGAACCAAGAGAAAACTCTTGGTGAGTTAATGACTATGCTGAAAGAGGCAGAGCTAGAGCTTCTGAAGGGCAAAAAGCGCGAGGCGTATCTTACTTCGACATCCTAGAAGGCCAAGGCTTGGCCAAAGGCTTCTGGGGGTGTGAAGAAGAAAAAGAAAAAGGGCAATGTTAAATCGTCACAGTCTTCTGGGAAGACAAATGACATATCCCAACACGTCTGCCTACACTATGGCAAACGAGGTCACTGGAAGTGTGACTGCCGTAAGTACAAGGTGGACTTGAAGGAAGCAAAGGCGGGCAAGGCTCTGACTTCAGGTATGTTTGTTATTGAAATAAACATGTCCACTACTGGTTTTAAAAATTAAATTTTTGATACTGAATGTGGTACTCACATATGTACTGATGTGCAAGATCTGCAGATTAACAGGAGACTGGCTTCAGGTGAGATCGACCTACGAGTCGGAAACGGGACGAGAGTCGTTGTTTTGGTCATTGGCACCTATGTTTTGAATCTGCCCTCGGGGCATGTACTTACATTAGGTGACTGTTATTTTGTACCTAGTTTGACTAGGAACATCATCTCTGTAACTAGTTTAACCTGATGCGGGTATACCTTTATATTCATGAACACTGGGTGTTTTGTATATAAAGATGATATTTTGATATGTACAGCAGATGTTAATAATGGTTTTTATATTTTGAATATAAACGAATCTCAAACATATAACATGACAAACAAAAGGCTCAAACTGAGTAAATCAGATGAGACTTATTTATGGCATTTTCATATATGACACATTAACAAGACTCGTATATCAATTCTTTCGAAGAATGGATACTTGGACGGATTTGATTCTAATTCATATGATGTCTGCGAATCTTGTTTGTTAGGAAAAATGCCTAAAACACCTTTTAGTGGTAGAGATGTATGTGCCACCAAGCTGTTAGCCCTCGTTCATAGTGACGTATGTGGGCCCATGTCTAGCCAGGCTAGAGGTGGATATGAATACTTCGTAACCTTTACGGATGATGCATCGCATTATGTTTATGTGTATCTTATGAAACACAAGTTGGAAACTTTTGAGAAATTCAAAGAGTTTCGACACGAAGTAGAAAAATAGACTGGCAAAAGTATTAAAACATTACGGTCGGACCGTGGTGGAGAATACTTAAGCAATTAGTTTCAAGATTACTTGAAAAAATATGGTATTCTTTCACAGTGGACTCCTCCCGGAACACCTCAATTGAACGGTGTGTCTGAACGGAGAAACCAAACTTTATTTGACATGGTAAGGTCAATGATGAGTCGCACAGAGCTACTAATTTCCTACTGGTGATACGCATTAAGCATTGCAATACTTATTTTGAATAAGGTTCCGTCAAAGTCTGTTGGACAGACTCCATATGAGATATAGACAGGAAAGAAACCGGGTTTCTCATTCATGATGATTTGGGGATGCTGGGCATATGTTAAACGTTTGGATGGTACCAAACTAGAACCCAAATCGGATAAGTGCATATTTGTAGGTTATTCTAGGGAAACCAAAGGTTATTACTTCTACAACCCACAAGAGAACAAAATTTTTATTGCTCTTCATGCAGTTTTCCTAGAAAATGAATTCATAGATGCAGTGATAAGCTAGGCTTGTAGCTAAAGGGTATCGTCAACGACATGGTGTCGATTACGACGAGACTTTTTCACCTATTGCCATGATGAAATCCATTCGGATAATGCTTGCTATTGCTGTATATTTCGATTATGAAATATGGCAGATGGACGTCAAAACCGCTTTCCTTAACGAAAACCTTTTGGAGGATGTTTATATGCAACAGCCTGATGGTTTGTTGTACTAAAACATGCAAACAATATTTGTAAGTTAAACCGATCCATTTATGGATTAAAGCAAGCATCGCGTTCTTGGAACCAACATTTTGATGAGATCATAAAAGAATATGGTTTCATTCAAAATTGAAGATGATTCTTGTGTATATAAGAAGGTTAGTGGGAGTGCACTGGCATTCATTGTCCTATATGTTGATGATGTATTGCTTCTTGGTAATGACATTCCCATGCTACAATCAGTGAAAGCTTGGCTTTCATTAAAATTCTCCATGAAAGACCTAAGAGAAACAGCCTTTATTATAGGAATAAGGATCTACCAGGATAGATCTAGAAAGCAGCTCGCACTCTCCCAGAGCTCGTACATTGACAAAGTATTGAAGAGATTCAACATTGATCAGTCCAATAGGGGGATGCTTCTGGTGTCACATGGCATCTCTCTATCTAAGGATATGTGTCCTAAAACTCAAGATGAGAGAGATGCAATAATTCGGATCTCGTAGATTATCCTCAGGTATCGCAACTCTCTTCAGTAATGGATCCAGTACCAGCCATATTCCTATAACAGTGAGTGGACCTTTTTCTCAAACTGATTTTATTATGTTTTTGAATTTAGACTTATTTTTCCAGCACATAGGGCGTTAGCCATTATTTATTTACAGTTGTTTTTCAGATAATAGTGATTTAGAAAAGAACTGTTTTTCAAACCTGAGTTTTATGTTTTCCGGGGCATGAGGGAAAAACTCACCCCAGTATGTAACTTAAGACAGTATGGAATTGAAGGACAGAGGACATGTGCACATGTAGAGGACTGGGGGGACGGCGATACGTAACGCCCCCAGATCCTAGTTCAGGACTAGAGATGACAGATGCCCCGAAATCCTGATTTCAGAGCTTGGGTGGTAGCATAGATCTGCACCCCCAGTTCTAGTTTATGGCTTGGGGGACGACGACATGTAACGTCCCAAGACCACCAGTCTCAGAGACAATAGTGGCATGCTTTGGGCGACGGCGATACGTAACGCCCCAAAGTCATGGATTTGCACTGCTGGCTATAGTTAGGCGTATGATGGGACGACGATTCGTAATTGTTGGACAATTATGACCCATAGCATCACTATTTGTAAAGAACATTATGTTTTTGTAAAAATTAACTATGTGACAAAAGGAAATTGCTATTTTGTCATTATTGTAATTAGATTACTTGGATATATATTAATGATAAAAGTCTATATGGTTAAATCAGATTAATAAGATATGAGACAATATTAATCCATGCACGCTTTAATAATTAAATATCCCTAGTCGAAGTATTATCGAGACTGGACATTGATAATGCAGAATAGACTAGTATTACATATGTGCGCGTTATGGAAGCTTAACGGCATAGTTCTCATATATTTACATATTGGATACTTATGCAAGTGTAATAAGAGGTTCTGTTAGCCGTTGGACTGGGAACAGTTCGCTCTGGGTAGACCCACTTGGAATCCCATTGGTAGTATGACTATGTGTCTATGGGAATCCGAATTAAGGTAGGTGTATGTGATCTAGGCCTAGCATGTGACATCCGATACTGGATCGTATTATGCATTACATTATATTAGTATTACTACGCCTGATACAAATGATATTCCTCGATGAATATTTCTAGAGAATTGGGTAGGCACGATGCTTTTCTAGAAGCCAACTATGTCTTGTAAATCGGTGAGACCATGGTACAAGGTACGCACATGTTTAGATAGTCCAATAACCGTATTTACTGCCAACATATCCAGGAATCTCTTGGGTCGCTTCACAAAGATTCACCAATGATATTTGACTCAGATAGAATTAATCTGGGATTAATTATGAGAGAGAAAAATTAATCTGGGATTAATTGCTGAAAAAATTAATCTGGGATTAAATTCGTATAGAAGAGAGAACGCGATTAATTTAGAATTAATCGATAAAATAAATTTAATAGTTAAATTGGATTTTTCTATTTAATTTATTTATATGTGGCTAAAATAATATATCAGATATATTAATTGAAATTGGATTTCAATACGAAATTAAAATTGGATTTTAATTCCGGCGAACAATTAATTTAGAATTAATTCGAAAGCGACTATCGTAATAATTTTATGAGACATAATTATTTAGTTAAATTGGATTTAATTATAGCGCTACGGCAAATTTGTTTAATTGGAATTAAACGAACCCGATAAAATTTTCTGTGACTTTGCGTGTGTCTTTTTGTGTTTTGGGAACACAAAATATCTTTGACTTTGGTGGGACCAAGTCAAGTTGTGTGTTGAAGAAGCCAACTCAAATTTTGAATTTAAAATGTGGTTGGACCATATCACTTACATCAAATGTCTAAAGTTGATGGAAGTAGTTGGCTTTATTGATTATACTCATTAAACACACAACAACCAAGTTTTTGGAAAACATAACACACTCTTATATTCTCTCCTACAATGGCCGGTTCTTTCTCTCTTTGGAAATAAAATTTTTACTTCAAAAATTTCATCAAAGCTAGCACTTGGAGGAGTCAAATGAGGTGATAGGGAAACTCACCCAAGGCATAAAAACAAGCTTGGAGCTTCATCTTAAGGAAAAATTGAAATTTCACCAAATTACATTGTAAGTGTTTCCGCCACTTTTCTTGTAATTTTCACACATAAAATCATGTTTAGGATCTTGTGGCATGTCTTAGAGACTAACAATGGTATCTAGAGCCTTGCTAAATATGATTTTGAAAACTAGGGTTTATAAACTTTAATTAGGAATTTTTGCTTAGAGCATGAAAATTCAAAATTGAGTTGTTGGTTGATGTTAGATGATGATAACTTGGAGTTGGGAATTGTTGGATTGTTGAAAAATTGATTGGATCAAATTTCCCAAATTTCCTTATGTTGGCCGAATATTACCCTAGAATAGCTCTTGGTGATTTTTTAAATTTTGACACTTGGATGTGTTAATGGCTTGATATATATGTTGAATGTTGATTTAATTGGATTGGAATCAAATTGGATGTTAATTTCTTGTCATTTTCGTGAGAAGCATGTTGTTGGAGACTTGATTTTGCTTCAATTTGTGTTGGACATGAATTAGAATGATAAGCATGATTAATTAGATTAATTAATATTTTTAAAATGTTAGATTAATTAATTAGTTATGTTAATTACATTTAAATTGGATTAATGTAATATTTGGAATATTGTATTAATGTAAATTAGTCCCTAAAATATTAATTGGGCTAATTTGGTTATATTTGGATTAATGGGCTTGGTTGGGCCAAGTTTGGTTGTAGACAATTGGGTTGGATCCAATTGGGCCTAAACTATTTCCATAAATGTCCAAAATATGACTTTTATGCCTTTTATAATCTAATTGGGCCTAATAGGCCAAAATTAATTTATGGCATAGGGTGATTCCTAAATGGGCCAAGACATTATGGGTTTGATCCATAATGGCCAAAATTCCATGCCTAGAGAATTAATTAAAGCCCATTGGACCTAATAGAATTGGCATTGGATGCTAAATAGGCATTTGAGACCATTTGGATTGGATTTGGAATCCAAGTCGAAAAAGACATTATTTTAATAGAATAAGTGTAATTGTTTTATTTGGAATTAAACTTCAATTAGTATTGAATACAATTTAAATTGGATTTAATATTGTTGTTCGATATAATTCAAGAATACTTACTTTGAGTATTTATTCTTAAACGAGTTGGACTCGCGAAAATCAAATCGTTGTATGAACTTTGGATGGTAATTAATTGAAGAATTAATTAATTGGATTACATTGATTGACAACATGCTATGTGTGAATGCTTGGATGTATTTGTTTGAATAATGTATATCAGATGGATATTAGATGGGTGTGGCAATTTTGGAAATTGGTGTAAATATTATATTTATTTGAAATTGGACCTGCGTGTCCAGCCTATCACCTCTTATTCTCATTGTATTTCTCTTCTCACCAATTCCCCTCAATGTAAATGAGGTTTTTTATAGTGTTATGTAATTGGTATATAGAAGAATGTAAAGTGCTAGCGGGAGAGAGATTTGTTCTAGGAACAAAATGTCTATGAATATCCATCCGCATATTATCGCGCCTTATTATGCTTTTAGAATACATGTTTAAAGGTGTATGATGAGACCTAATCAAAGATAATAAATTGGTCACCAATTTACGAATGTGCCCTCACATTTAATATTAAGTGTTTCCTTCAATTGAGAGGTTTTCTCTCAAGATCCACGATTAGCTTTGATTTGTTGGCAAAAGTCAAGATCATTGTCTATCGCGGATGTGTTTGAACCATGAAAGCTTTGTTAATATCGCATGTCTTGGGCAGTTGTGACTTGTTGGCCAAAGTCAAGGTCACTCTTGTTCATCGACGTGGATTACGAAGCTTTCCTACTATCAATGGGCCGCGCTTAATTGAAATCATTAAGCTTGTTGAGCCAAAGCCAAGGCTTAGTTGATTCAAAGGAAATAGGTTAGGAAATATATTAGATATATGTTTCGGACTTGGATGTCCACCTACCGGATCTAGGAATTGGATGAGATCAAATTGATCTTAGAGATCTACCTAGTTAAATTTTATATAGCTTGTTGGCCAAAGTCAAGGTTGTGTATTATTTAACAGGATCTTTGCCCACTAGGAAACTAGGTTTCCCAAGTACTCAACCGAGGGTTAGAGGCTCGCCGAAAATTAGTGGGAGGATAGTATTAAATTTGCAATTTCGTTTAATACTCGCTAATATGCGCGCTCTATTATTATTTCTCGTTATTATATATATTAGTTGGACTAATATTATTTATTTATTATTTTCTTTGAACAGTTAGATTGTACTCAATACTACTCCATTTGTAGTTTGTTACATAGTTGGACTATAGTAACCATTGCATTTGAGTATACCCGAAACATTTGATTGGATAGTTTGACTATAGCAATCAAAATGGCTAGAAAGATAAGCGTTAGGGACATAATCATGGGTGAGAATGTCTTTAACGACGTAAATTTTCCAGACTGGGAAATGAACCTCAGGATAGTCATGGGAGCTGAGAAGTTGCTCTATGTAATAGAAAGACCTCTCGTGCCTGAGCCCGGACTTGAGCGGCCAGTAGAGCATGAGCTTTGGAAGACTCACCGTGATGATAACTTTACTGCTCAATCCGTTATGTTTGCTGCAATGACTCCTCAGTTTCATCGTCGGACAAGGGATTGGATCCTTATGCGATGATGTTGAAATTGAAGGACCTTCACAGATCTAATCTTAGATCTCAGAAGTATGATTTGCAAAAGAAGATCTTTCACTCGCGTATGTTAGAGGGTACATCTTTCGACCACTACGTGTCGTAGATGATTGCTGACATCAAACAACTAGGTCAGCTGGGCATTACCTTCGAGGCCGAGACTTCCATAGATTTGATCTTACAGTCTCTGCCTGACTGCTGGGGCGGGTTCGTCATTAACTATAACATGATGAACCAAGAGAAAACTCTTGGAGAGTTAATGGCTATGCTGAAAGAGGCAGATCCATATCTTCTGAAAGGCAAGATGCGCGAGGCGCATCTTACTTCGACATCCAAGAAGGCCAAGGCTTGACCGAAGACTTCTGGGGGTGTGCAGAAGAAGAAGAAGAAGGGCAAGGCTCAATCATCACAGTCTTCTGGGAATACAAATGACATATCCCAAGACGTCTACCTACATTGTGGCAAACGGGGTCACTGGAAGCGTGACTGTCGTAAGTTCAAGGCAGACTTGGAGGAAGCGAATGTGGCAAGGCTCCGGCTTCAGGTCTGTTTGTTTTTGAAATAAACATGTCTACTACTAGTTTTAAAAATTGGATTTTTGATACTGGAAGTGGTACTCATATATGTACTGATGCGCAAGATCTACAGATTAGCAGGAGACTGGCTTCAGGGGAGATCAACATGCGAGTCAGAAATGGGACGAGAGTCGCTGTTTTGGCCGTTGGTACCTATGTTTTGAATCTGCCCTCATGGCATGTACTTACATTAGGTGACTGTTATTTTATAACTAGTTTGACTAGGAGTATTATCTCTGTATCTAGTTTAACCCGATGCGGGTATACATTTGTATTCAGGAACACTGGGTGTTTTGTTTATAAAGATGATATTGAGATATGTACATCAGATGTGAATAATGGTCTTTATATTTTGAATATAAATGAATCTCAAACATATAACATGACAAACAAAAAGTCAAATTGATTAAAATGGATGAGACTTATTTGTGGCATTGTCGTATGTGACACATTAAAAAAACTTGTATATCCACACTTTCGAAGAATGGATACTTGGAGGGATTTGATCTTAATTCATATGATGTCTGCGAATCTTGTTTGTTAGGTAAAATACCTAAAACACCTTTTAGTGGTAAAGGTATACGTGCCACCGAGCTGTTATCACTCGTTCATAGTGACGTATGCGGGCCCATGTCTAGCTAGGCTAGAGGTGGATATGAATACTTCATAACCTTACGGATGATGCATCACGTTATGGTTATGTGTATCTTATGAAACACACGTCGGAAACTTTTGAGAAATTCAAAGAGTTTTGACATGAAGTAGAAAACAGACTGGCAAAAGTATTAAAACATTGTGGTCGGACGGTGGTGGAGAATACTTAAGCAATGAGTTTCAAGTTTATTTGAAAGAATATGGTATTCTTTCACAGTGGACTCCTCCCGGAACACCTCAATTAAACGGTGTGTCCGAACGGAGAAACCAAACTTTGTTGGACATGGTAAGGTCAATGATAAGTCGCACAAAGCTACCGATTTCCTTATGGGGATACGCATTAAACAGTGCAATACTTATTTTGAATAAAGTTTTGTCAAAGTCTGTTGAACAGACTCCATATGAAATATAGACAGGATAGAAACCAGTTTCTTATTCCTAAAGTTTTGGGGATGCTGGGCATATGTTAAACGTTTGGATAATACCAAACTAGAACCCAAATTGGATAAGTGTCTATTTATACGTTATCCTGAGGAAACGGAATGATATTATTTCTACAACCCACAAGAGAACAAAATATTTGTTGCTCTTCATGCGGTTTTCCTAGAAAAGGAATTCAAGAATGCAGTGGTAAGTGGGAGGAAAGTAGAACTCGATGAAAATCAGAGTGATACTGTTCCTGGCACCGACCCCCTCACGAAACATGAATAGTCCTTCATAGATGAGACTGTTCCATAATCTTCTGATACACAAGAAACGCATAAGTCAGAGAGAGTCAGAAAACAACCTGAGAGGTATGGGTTTCTAATCTCACCTCATGTAGACATTAATCTTATTGAGTAAGATGAACCAGCTACGTATGAGGAAGCGATACAAGGTATCGACTCCGCTTTATGGCAAGAAGCCATGAAGTCCGAAATGGATTCTATATATACCAACCAAGTTTGGACACTGGTTGATGTACCAGAAGTCATTAAGCCTATTGGTTGTAAATGGATCTTCAAAAAGAAGACATACATAGCAGGCAACATACAAACATACAAAGCTAGGCTTGTAGCTAAAGGGTATCGTCAACGACATGTTGTCGATTACGATGAAACCTTTTCACCTGTTGCCATGATTAAATCCAATCGGATAATGCTTGCTATTGCTGCATATTTCGATTATGAAATATGACAGATGGATGTCAAAACCGCTTTCATTAACGGAAACTTTTGGAGGATGTTTATATGCAACAACCTGATGGTTTTTTCATACTAAGACATGCAAACAAGGTTTACAAGTTAAACTGATACATTTATGGATTAAAGCAAGCATCGCGTTCTTAGAACCATTATTTTGATGAGATCATAAAATAATATGGTTTCATCAAAACGAATATGATTCTTGTGTATATAAGAAGGTTAGTGGGAGCGCATTGACATTCATTGTGCTATACGTTGATGATGTATTGCTTCTTAGAAATGACATTCCCATGATATAATCGGTGAAAGCTTGGATTTTATTAAAATTCTCCATGAAATACCTAGGAGAGGCAGCCTTTATTCTAGGAATAAGGATCTACCGGGATAGATCAAGCAAGTGTTGGACAATTATGACCCATATCATCACTATTTATACAGAACATGGTGTTGTTGTACAAATTAACTATGTGACAAAGGAAATTGCTCTTTTATCATTTGTAACTGGATTACCTGGATATATAAATGATAAAAGTCCTTATGATTAGTTCCGGATTATTAAGATATGAGACAATATTAATCCACAAAGGTTTAATCATTAAATATCCCTAGTCGTAGTATTATCGAGACTAGACATCGATAATGCAGAATAGACTAGTATTACAATTGTGCATGTTATTAAAGCGTAACAGCATAGTTCTCATATATTTGGGTATTGGATACTAATGCAAGTGTAATAGGAGGTTATGTTTACCGATGGTACGGAAACAGCTTCGCTCTGGATAGACCCCTCGGAATCCCATTGGTAGTATGACTATGTGTCTATGGGAATCCGAATAAGGGTAGGTGTATTTGGTCTTAACTTGAGACTTGCATCGCTAATACTTGCGACAATTAATATACTTTGGTTTTGGTCTTCCGAGACTTTAATAGGTTCTGTGTACGCCTCTTCTAGGTATACTGAGAATTGTAGTGTATTGGGTGTGATGTCAAGAAGGAAGTATCACTTCAGTCATATGGAGATGATGATCACACAAGGATACATAACTGGTACTCTAAGTGCTATAGCCATCGGGGAAGTATGACTAGGTCATGACTTTCCGATCATAAAGAGACTAGTTGCTAGTGATCCGATATATGCTTCGTACGGGGCAGACACAACTCCAGCCACAGGCCTTGCATGTGACATTCGATACTGGATCGTAATACGCAATACTATGTATACTACGCCTGAAAAAGATCTTGTATTCCGTAGAAGAATATTTCTGGAGAATTGGGTAGGCACGGTGCTTTGCTAGAAGCCAACCATGTCTTGTAAATCGTTAAGTACGTGGTACCGGGTACGCACATGTTCGGATAGTCCGATGACCGAATTTACTGCCAACATATCCATGTTGGAGTTTAAATCAAGTCCCAAGATCAACAAATCATGCATGAAAAACCGCATATGAACACATCAAAGGAGGTGCGGATATACTCACATTGATGGGTTTGATGCTAGGAAGAACACAAGCTGCGTTTTGACTCATCAAGCTCGGTTTTGGGGCTTCTGGTACTGCAGTGAACGCTCGGTTGGGACTGGTTCGGCTTCCTCCATGTTCGGCCATTGATGAGCACCATTGAAGCTCAAAGCTTCAAGCTTCCAAGCTCATGAAGACACTTCCCTATCACCTATGTATCACTCAAGGTGTGCTAGCACTTGTTCATCTTCAATTTTGCTTCTCAAAATCGGTAAAACCAGAAACAATTTTAAGCAAAATCGGCAGAGTGAAGAAGTGAAGGAGAGAGGAAAAAGGGAGGGAGAAGAGATAAACCGTATATTGCCCTTGCATGTAAGAGAGAGAATGATAAGTTATATATTTAATTTATTTCCAAAAACAAAATAAATATATATAAATCATTATCATATATATCAAAAGTAAAAAGCAAAAGTCTATTAATGCTTTTCTACTTTTCACACATCATTTCTACTTATTACTTTAAGTCACATCACATCACTTTAATAAAGTGACATGTTGTCAAGTCACATCACTCAAAGTGACAATTGATTTGACGCATGATGTGATAAACGATTTGACGCTTGATGTGACTCGCGTGCCGCGCTCGAATTCGAAATGCGAATGCGCTCGCAATCACTCTCGGGCTCGGGTTCGCTAATTCCAAATTAACGAATTTTCCGTCGCGTCGTAATTAAATGATTACGCCTAGCGAATTCACTATTCACGTCGCTAACGAATTAATTCTAAATTAATTCGTTCGCCCGAATTAAAATCTAATTTTAATTTCGCGTCGAAATCCAATTTCTAATAATATATCAAATATATTTTATCGATTAATTCCAAATTAATCGTTCTCTCTCTTTAATTATATTTTATCCCAGAAAAAATATCTCCGCAAATAATCCCAGATTAATTTTCTCTCTCATCGAATTAATCCCAGATTAATTCTATCTCTCTCTCTTCTAATTAATCCCAGATTAATCAAAGTGCGAGTCATACATCATCGGTGAATCTTCAGGAAGCGACCCATGAGATCTCCGGATATGTTGGCAGCAAATACGGTCGTCGGACTGTCCGAACACGTAAGTACCTCGTACTACGTTTATACCGATTTACAAGACAAGGTTGGCTTCTAGCAAAGCGCCATGCCTACCCAATTCTCCAGAAATATTCTTACAGGAATATATAGATCTGTATCAAGCGTAGTATACCGTAGTATTGTGTATATTGGCCCAGTATCGGATAGTCACGTGTTAGGGCTGGGGCTGGATAAGTGTCTGCCCCGTCCGAAGCACATGTCGGATGTCTGGTAACATAGTCTCTATAATCGGATATACATTACCTGGTCACAATATCCCGATTGGTTGCGCAACACTCAAGAGCACTAGTACCGTATCCTGCGTGACATCAACTCCAATATGACTGAAGTGACACTTCCGTCTTGACATCACACCCAATACTCTACGACTCTCTGATAAACCCAGAAGTGGTGTACTCAGAACCTGTAAAAGTCCCCTACCACCAAAACCAAAGTTTATCGATTATCGTAAGTATTAGCGGTGCAAGTCTCAGGTTAAGACTATACACACCTACCTTGATTTCGGCCTCCCATAGACACATAGTCATAATACCAATGGGATTCCGAGGGGTCTATCCAGAGCGAAGCTGTTTCCCGTACCATCGGTGAAACACGACCTCCTATCGCACTTGCATAAGTATCCACAATACTTATATATATGAGAACTATGCCGTTGTGCCCTCACAACACGCACAAGTGCAATACTAGCCTATTCCGCATTATCGATGTCCTGTCTCGATAATACTACGGTTAGGGATATTAATGATTAATCCTTCGTGGACTGATACTGTCTCATATCATCTCAATCCAGGAACTAATCATATGGACCTCTCTTCATTTATATATCTAGGGTGATCTAATCACAAATGATGAGATTGCAATTTCCTTATTACATAGTTAATTTGCTACAACAACACAATGATCTGTGCAAATAGTGACGCTATGGGTCATTTTGTCCAACAATCTCCCACTTGGCACATAGCCAGTCACTCGAGTGTCTAACACCCGAACTATGCACAATTCGCTCAAATTGCTGAGGAAAGGTTTTCGTCAGCGGATTTGTTTGATTATCGTTGACGCGATTTATACGATCATCACATCGCCACGATGTATGATCCGAACGAATCAGATGATATAGAAGTATATATCTGGATCGTCGATGAGACCTTTAATTCCTTAGCCTATGCTGACGCCTAGCTCAGCTGCTAACAGAACTTTATCTAATCTTATTAGATTTATTTTTTTGATCCAAAAGACTTCTATTGCTGCCTCAGCTGCAGCAATAATCCGCGTTTGTTGTTTATTCGGCAACAGTTATCTTGCTAGGAAGATTTCCAGCTCACTGTCCCTGTTATTCAAACTTTATAGTACCGTAGTATTTTAATTGTTTGGAAACTTGCTGCAGTGATCCCAGTCACTTCAAGTTCTCCATCTCCATAGTTTAAGACAACATCTTTAGTTCTCTCAGATACTAACAGATGTTCTTAATCTTCAATCCAGTGACTATCACTTGGATTGACCCGATTGTGACTCCATATGCTCGAAGCATATGAGACACCAATACAAGTACATTTTAAATGTACAATTTCCAGAGAGTGTTAACAACTCCAAATCTATCACAGTAGATCTTTATTCCTTGAATAAAGGTTGTTACTCCCAGAATTCTACGGAGAATTTCTATTAAAGAATATCTATGAAAGCCAAGCTTTCACCAATTGCTTTATGGGAATTTCACTGTCAGTGCGCTCTCCCACTAACCTCCTTATATACACAAGAATTATTTCGTTTTGAGTTAAATCATAAACCATTATGATTATTTCAAAACGTCAGTTCCAAGAACCTTATGCTTGCTTCAATCCAAACATGGATTGAATAATCCGCAAACCTTGTTTGTCGGTTATACAAAATCGTCAGAATGTTAAAAACATTCTCCAAAAGGTTTCCTTTTCAGGAAAGCGATTTTGATCTGTAACTGACATATTTCATAAATGAAATATACAGTTATCAACAAGCATCTTCAAAATGGATTTACCATGGCAACAGGTAAAAGGTTGAACCGTTATTAACACAATGTTGATAACGATACCTTTTTCGTCAAAAGCCTAGCTTTGTACGTTGTCATGTTGCCATCCATGTATGTCTTCCTTGAAGACGTTTAATGTACCAATAGGCACAATGCCTTGTGGTACAACAACTAGTATCCAAAATAGTTGTTATACATGGAATCCATTTCGGATTCATGGCACTTTGCCATAACAGAGAGTCGATACCTCGTATCACTTCCTCTAAACGTAGTCGGTGGACATACCTTCACAAGATTGACATCTTATGAGGTTAGATCAGAAACCCATACCCTAGGTTTTTTTCTGACTCTATCCGATCTACGAAGTTTCTTGTGTATTTGAAGATTAATGGTACAGATTCACCATTGATGAACTGTTTGTGTTCCATTAAGGACTTCGTGCTTTGAATAGTATTACTCCGATTTTCATCGAGTATCACTATCCTCCCACTGACCACTGCATATCGGTATTCCTCTCAGGAAAACCGCATGGTGAGCAACAATCATATTGTTCTCATGTGAGATTTACAAGTACTATACTTAAGGTTCCCTTAGGATAACCTATATTGGCACTTATCCAATTTGGGTTTTTAGTTTGGTATCATCCAAACGTTATGCCTGGCATACCCAAATTATTAGGAGTAAGAAACCCCGTTTCTTTCCTGTTCATATCCTATATGTTATCTGTCAAACAGATTTATATGGAACCTTATTCTAAATAAGTTTTGCAATGTTAATACATATCCTGTTTGAAGGAAATGATAGCTCATATCGACTCGTGATAAACCTTATCATGTCCAACAAAATTCGGTTTTAGTTCGGACACACCGTCTAACTAACGTGTCTCGTTTAATTGTGTCCTAGACAACAATGCCACATTAGTTTCTAAATTGATCAAATCAGTTTGAGCTATTTATTTGTCATGTTATGTATTTGAGATATTATTTTATTCAAAATATAAATTCTGTTATTCACATCTAATGTGTTTATCTCAATATCATCTTTATATAATAAAACACTTTTGTGTTCTAGAATATAAAGGTACACCCGCAGTGGGTTAAACACTGATAAAGAGATAATGTTTCTAGTCAAACTAGTTACATTATAACAGTTCCTAATTTAAGTACACACCCAAAGGGTAGTTCCTAAACTTAGGTATCTATGGTCGAAACAGCGACTTTCGTCCCGTTTTCGATTCGCAGAGTAATCTCAGCTTGAAGTCAGTATCCTGCTCAAAGCAGATTCTGAATATCAATACATATATATTTTATGTTCCACACTAAGTATTTAAAATCTAATTTCAATACTAGTAGTGAACATAACTTTGACAAACATTTTTAAAGTTAGAGCCTCGCCCTTTCTTTAATTCCTTCGTGTCTTCCATATCCAAATGGCAGTCACTTTGGGATATGTCAATTACCCTTTTCAATATTTCACAAACCTTTGGCCAAGCCTTGGGTTTCGGAATATCGAAACGATGTGCACCTCGTGCTACATGCCCAATTGCAAACTTTGACTTTATCTTCTCTAGAATAGTCAATTAATTCTTCAAGAATTATAAATTGCAATTTTAATACTTCTTAAATCAAAAAATTAGATTTATTGTCAAGTATATTAAATTAAGCATTAAAGTCATCATCACATAAATCTTCCAAAGATTTCATGCTCTACTTATTTTGCTTAATTTTGGGCTTAAGGTATAATAAAATAAAGTAACCTATTATTTATTCCCAATTTGAAAATTAAATCATTTAAAATATTTTAATCCCAGATTATATTTTAAATATTCAACTTTTCAATTTCTTATCTTGATTACAATAGTCCAACTATTTAACCAACGATTAGTGGTACTATATATATTATAATGATATATAGTCCCAACTATATAATCAAATATAATCCAAATTAATTAACCTCAATTACATTGATTACTATAATCCAATTATAAAATCAACTGTAAACTGAAATTAATTAATTCAAATAATTGATTAATATAATCCAATTATATATAATCAACTATAATACAGTCCAACTGTTTATTAAATATTAGTCCAACTAATACTTTTGATTAATATGACGAGTAAAATATAACGAGCGTTTTAGCGAGTAATTGAACGAATGTTGCAAATTCAATACTTGCCTCCCACTATTTTTCGTCGAGTCTCTAACCCTCTGTGGAGTTCTCGGGAAACCGTGTTTCCTAGTGGGCTAGGATCCTATTAAATAACACACAACCCTGACTTTGGCCAATAAAAAGGTATGCTATTTAACTAGGTAGATCTCACAGATCAATTGGATCTCATCCAATTCCTAGATCTGGTTAGGTGGACATCCAAGTCCGAAACATATGTATAATGTCAATGTATCCATTACATTTTCCTAACCCTATCCTCTGAATCATCTAGGCCTTGGCTTTGGCCAAAAACAAACCTAATGATTCCAGTTAAGCGGGACCCATTGACGAGGAAAGTTTCGTAATCAATGTCATTGGACAAAAAGTGATCTTGACTTTGGCCAATAAAAATCACGATTTGGACAAGACACCGATATGCAACAAAACTCTCATGATTCAAGTACATCATTGATTGACAAAGGTCTTGACTTTGGTCAATAAAAACCAATGCCAACTTCGGATCTTGAACAAGAATCATTCAATGGAAGGATATTTGCGTAATATAAAACGAGGGTTTTTCGCGTGCAAATTGGCTACCAATTTAATTATCTTTGTTAAGGTCTCATCATCATACACCCTTAAACATGCATTCTAGATACATAATAAAGCGAGTATGAAAATAAATAATAATGATATGCGGATGGATACTTAACACATTGATCCTAGATCAAATCTCTCCCTTTCTCACTCAAGCTAGCACTTGTACTACTTCTACCCGTTACACTACACTTCTAAAGAAACCTCTTTTACATGGAGGGGAATAGGTGAGAAGAGAACACAAAGAAATAGGAGATAAGGCTGGACACGCAGGTCCAATTTAATAAATCAAATTTATTACAATTTCCAAAATCGCCCCACCCGGCTAATATCCATCCGATATGCATTATTCAAACATCACAACCATGTATTCATACAAGCATGTTATCAATCAATCAATCAAATTAATTAATCTTGATTATTAGTGATCATCCAATGTTCAAACAAAGATTTGATTTTTGTTCGAGTCAAACTCGTTATTGCGAACACGTACTCAAAGTACGATTTCTACGAATTAAATTAAATTACATGATTAAATCCAATTTAATACGTATTTAATTCTAATTCATTATTTAATTCCAAATTAAATATTACACTTTATTAACGAACCTTTACGACTTAAATTCCAAATTTAATCGCAACGGGTCTCAAAACCCGATAAACATCTAATGTTTTATTTAATTAAAGTCCAATGGGCTTTTAATTAATTTCTATAGGCGTGGACTTTTGGTCAACTCGGGTCAAACCGAACAACCAAAATCCAATCCGAGAGTTACCCTATAAGCCTTTAAATTAATTTTGGCCCATTAGGCCCAATTAAATAATTAAGGTCCATTAAGTCATAATTGGACCTTTTGGTTTCGGTTTTGGGCCTAATTGGATCCAACCAATTTTGCCTAAACCCAACTTTGTTACAACAAAGCCCAAAAGCCCAATTACAACCTAACAAGCCCAATTTCCAAAATCAAGCCCTAATTAATTAACTTATAAAATTCCAAATTTCACAATTAATTAACCTAAGTGTAATACACAATCAATTACCCAATTAACATTTCTAAAACATCAATTAGCCTAATTAATCATGCACTTTGACAACCAAATAGTGTCCAACACAATTCAATCAAAATCAAACCCAATTAACATGCTTTCAAGTCTCGGCAATTAGGGGTTTTTCAATTCGATTAGGTTTCAATCCAATTGAGTCCACAATCTTAATTTCCCAAATCAATTAACTCATCCAATGAATCAAACAACAAAAATCACCATGAATTTCATGTTCATTAAGATTCGGCCAAGCCACTTTAAAAGGGAAAAAATGTTCCAAATCAAAATTCAATCCAATTGAACTTCAAAACAACATTACCCAATTGTTTTAAGTCATCCAATGATCAAACAAAACAAAATTACCAAGACATTAGGGTTATCCAATTTTCGGCCATGCCTCCAATTTGGGGAAAATTGAATCCAATCCAATTTCACGAAATTGATCACACACAATCTCAATTAAACATGTTCTAAGCATACTTAAACATCCAATTCAATTAAAACATGCTCAAACACATTTTACCCAATTTCAAGTTTCATGTTCAACCTAAAGAATTGGGGAAAATTGATCTAATCCAATTTTCTTGAAATTGATCATGCACAACTTCAATTCAACCTCATTCAAGCATACTTCATCAAACAATTCAACCAAATCATGCCTAAATCGAGTTTACCCAAATTAAAGTTTTGACCAAAAATAAGCAAATTGGGGAAAATCAATCCAATCAATTTTTTATCAAATTTATTACATATAACTCAAATTCAATCATATACAAACATTATTGAACAATCAATTTGTCAGAATCAAGCTAAAATCAAAAAGCCCCAAATTTGCTCAAGAACCCTAATTCGGTTTTCATGCATCAAAAGCTCAAGATACCATTGTTGGAGTTTAAATCAAGTCACAAGATCAACAAATCATGCATGAAAAACCGCATATGAACACATCAAAGGAGGTGCAGAATATACTCACATTGATGGGTTTGATGCTAGGAAGAACACAAGCTGCGTTTTTGACTTCATCAAGCTCGGTTTTGGGGCTTCTGGTACTGCAGTGAACGCACGGTGGTGACTGGTTCGGCTTCCTCCATGTTCGGCCATTGATGAGCACCATTGAAGCTCAAAGCTTCAAGCTTTCCAAGCTCATGAAGACACTTCCCTATCACCTATGTATCACTCAAGGTGTGCTAGCACTTGTTCATCTTCAATTTTGCTTCTCAAAATCGGTAAAACCAGAAACAATTTTAAGCAAAATCGGCAGTGAAACCGTGAAGGAGAAGAGAGAAAAAGGGAGGGAGAAGAGAGAAACCGTATATTGCCCTTGCATGTAAGAGAGAGAATGATAAGTTTATATATTTAATTTATTTTCCAAAAACGAAATAAATATATATAAATCATTATCATATATATCAAAAGTAAAAAGCAAAAGTCTATTAATGCTTTTCTACTTTTCACACATCATTTCTACTTATTACTTTAAGTCACATCACATCACTTTAATAAAGTGACATGTTGTCAAGTCACATCACTCAAAGTGACAATTGATTTGACGCATGATGTGACAAACGATTTGACGCTTGATGTGACTCGCGTGCCGCGCTCGAATTCGAAATGCGAATGCGCTCGCAATCACTCTCGGGCTCGGGTTCGCTAATTCCAAATTAACGAATTTTCCGTCGCGTCGTAATTAAATGATTACGCCTAGCGAATTCACTATTCACGTCGCTAACGAATTAATTCTAAATTAATTCGTTCGCCCGAATTAAAATCTAATTTTAATTTCGCGTCGAAATCCAATTTCTAATAATATATCAAATATATTATTTTATCGATTAATTCCAAATTAATCGTTCTCTCTCTTTAATTAATATTTTATCCCAGAAAAAATATCTCCGCAAATAATCCCAGATTAATTTTCTCTCTCATCGAATTAATCCCAGATTAATTCTATCTCTCTCTCTTCTAATTAATCCCAGATTAATCAAAGTGCGAGTCATACATCATCGGTGAATCTTCAGGAAGCGACCCATGAGATCTCCGGATATGTTGGCAGCAAATACGGTCGTCGGACTGTCCGAACACGTAAGTACCTCGTACTACGTTTATACCGATTTACAAGACAAGGTTGGCTTCTAGCAAAGCGCCATGCCTACCCAATTCTCCAGAAATATTCTTACAGGAATATATAGATCTGTATCAAGCGTAGTATACCGTAGTATTGTGTATATTGGCCCAGTATCGGATAGTCACGTGTTAGGGCTGGGGCTGGATAAGTGTCTGCCCCGTCCGAAGCACATGTCGGATGTCTGTAACATAGTTCTCTATAATCGGATATACATTACCTGGTCACAATATCCCGATTGGTTGCGCAACACTCAAGAGCACACTAGTACCGTATCCTGCGTGACATCAACTCCAATATGACTGAAGTGACACTTCCGTCTTGACATCACACCCAATACTCTCTACGACTCTCTGATAAACCCAGAAGTGGTGTACTCAGAACCTGTAAAAGTCCCCTACCACCAAAACCAAAGTTTATCGATTATCGTAAGTATTAGCGGTGCAAGTCTCAGGTTAAGACTATACACACACTACCTTGATTTCGGCCTCCCATAGACACATAGTCAAATACCAATGGGATTCCGAGGGGTCTATCCAGAGCGAAGCTGTTTCCCGTACCATCGGTGAAACACGACCTCCTATCGCACTTGCATAAGTATCCAATACTTATATATATGAGAACTATGCCGTTGTGCCCTCACAACACGCACAAGTGCAATACTAGCCTATTCCGCATTATCGATGTCCTGTCTCGATAATACTACGGCTAGGGATATTTAATGATTAATCCTTCGGGGACTGATACTGTCTCATATCATCTCAATCCAGGAACTAATCATATTGGACCTCTCTTCATTTATATATCTAGGGTGATCTAATCACAAATGATGAGAGTGCAATTTCCTTATTACATAGTTAATTTGCTACAACAACACAATGATCTGTGCAAATAGTGACGCTATGGGTCATTTTGTCCAACAATCCAGGGATCTCTTGGGTCGCATCCCAAAGATTCACCGATGATGTTTGACTCGAACAACATTAATCTGGGATTAATTAAGAGATATCATATTAATCTGGGATTAATTAGGAGAGAAAATTAATCTGGGATTAATTACGGCAAGAATTAATCTGGGATTAATTGCGTCGAGAATTTATCTGGGATTAAATTTGTCGAGAGGAGAGAACGCGATTAATTTGGAATTAATCGGTAAAATAAATTTAATAGTTAAATTAGATTTTACTATTTAATTTATTTAATTGGGCTAAATAATATATTAGGTATATTAATTGAAATTGGATTTCAACGGGAAATTAAATTGGATTTTAATTTTAGCGAACGAATTAATTTGGAATTAATTCGCGAGCGATTTTCATAATAATTTTTCTGGGAATTATTATTTAATTAAATTGGATTTAATTGTGGCGCGACGAAAATTCGTTTAATCGGATTAAACGAATCCGAGCCCGAAGTGTGTTGAGCAAGCCCACTTGAATTTTGAATTTAAAGTGGGGCCCACTTCACTTACATCGTTAGTAATTTTTTATGATAGATATGAGTGATGGGTTTTGGTGGAAACTTTAAATACACTCAACACATTTAATTTTGGAAATTGATCTTTCTCTCTCCATGGCATTTTGGTTGAATGGCCTTAAACATCTCTTGGCCGAATGGCCATTAAATGTTTTTGGGCGAGAGGCCATTTGCCTCTGACATTTTGGTTTATAAAGGTTGAAAAAGGAACAAATGCATTGACTGCTCATTTTTCCTTCATTTAGGCCGAATAGGTGTAATAAGCCAATTTTGGCTTCTCTGCAACAAAGACAGACCTGGCCGAATGGCCTTTAATCTCAAATGGCCGAATGGCATTTTGATCTCTCTTGGCCGTATGGCCTTTACTCCTTTTTGGCCAAATTGGCAACTGTATTTCTTTGGAAGATATGGTCGATTGCTACCCCTCTCTCTCAGGAATTTTTTTTTTCTCCTTGGGAGATAAAATTTATTCCATTTGTTCTTGCTAGCACATAAGGGAGTCAAATGAAGGTGATAGGGATACTCACCCATGAGCTTGGAAGCTTCAACATCCATGAAAAGTTTTGAAAGTCAAAGCCGATCAATGTAAGTTTATTCCGCAATCTTTTTGATTTATTCACACACAAATCACGCTTAGAGATCCCGTGGCATGTCTAGGACACTTACAATGGTATCAGAGTGATATCTAAGCATGATTTAATTTCTAGGGTTTATAGACTTTATTTAGGGATTTTTTTTGCTTGGAGTTTGTAAATGCCTAAATTGGTTGTTTGGACATGTTTTGATGATGATGACTTGGAGTTATACATGATTGATTTTGTGAAAAATGGATTAGAATATTTTTCCCTAAAATCTATACTTTGGCCGAATACACCCTAGGAATTGCTCATGGTAATTTTTGAATTAGACAATTGGATATGTTGATTCACATGAAATTGAATGTTGAATGTTGATTTAATTAGATTGAAATCAAAATTGGATGTTAATTTCATGTATTGCCGTGAGATGTGAAGCATGTTATAGAATTGATTTTGCCCCAATTTTATGTTGGACATGAATGTGGGAATTAGGCATGATTAATTATATTAAATTAATGTTTTGGAAACATTAGGTTAATTAATTAATTATGGTGATTGCACTTTAATTGAATTAATATATAATTTGGAATGTTGTATTAATTTAATTGTTGTATTTAGGCTAATGGACTTGGTTGGGCCAAATTTTAGTCTTGGATTTTATTTGGGCCTAAACCATTTCCATAAAATCCAAAATATAACTATTGGGCCTTTAATAATTTAATTGGGCCCAATGTGCCAAAATTGATTCTATGGCATAGGGTGATTCCTATTGGGCCTAGGCATTATGGGTTAGATCCATTTTGGCCAAAACCCCAAGCCTAAAGAATTAATTAAAAGCCCATTGGACTTTAATTAAATAGTATTGGATACTAATTGGGCCTTTGAGACCCATTAAGATTGGATTTGGAATCCAAGTCTTTAAGGCACATAAATTAGTGTAATTATTTAATTTGGAATTAAATATGAATTAGTATTGGATAAAATTTAAATTGGATTTAAAATTGTAGTTCGATATAATTCAAGAATACTTACTTTGAGTATTTATTCTTAAACGAGTTTGACACTTTCAAATCAAATCGTTGTATGAACATTGGATGGTAATTAATCAAAGATTAATTAATTGGATTAGATTGATTGAATAACATGCTTTGTGTGAATACTTGGATGTATGTATGAATAATGTATATCAGATGGATATTACAAGGATGAGGGCAATTTTGGAAATTATTGTAATAAATTTAGAATTTATTAAATTGGACCTGCGAGTCCACCCTATTACCTCTTTTCTCATTGTATTTCTCTTCTCACCAATCCCCCTCAATGTAAATGAGGTTTCTTTAGAAGTATTATGTAATTGGGTAGAAGTAAGAATAGTGCTAGCGGGAGAGAGGAAAATGAGAGATTTGTTCTAGGAACAAATTGTATTATATATCCATCCGCATATCATTATTAATTTATTTCGCGCCTTATTATGTTTTTAGAATGCATGCTTAAGGGTGAATGATGAGACCTAATCTAAGATAATTAATTGGTTGCCAATTACGCGAAAAACCCTCAACAAATATTAAGCGATTTCCTTCCATTGAGTGATTCATTCACAAGATCCAAGATTGGCACTGGTTTGTTGGCCAAAGTCAAGACCTTTGTCCATCGCGGATGTGTTTGAATCATGAAGGCTTTGTTCTATATCACATGTCTTGTCCAAGTTGTGATTTGTTGGCCAAAGTCAAGATCACTTCTTGTCCATCGACATCGATTACGAAGCTTTCCAAAGTCAATGTGTCTCGTTTAACTGGAATAATTAAGCTTGTTGTGCCAAAGCCAATGCTTAGTTGATTCAGAGGAAAATGTTAGGAAAATATATTGGATATATTGGCATATATATTATATATATATGTTTCGGACTTGGAGGTCCACCTACTGGATCTAGGAATTGGACGAGATCCAATTGAACTTAGAGATCTACCTAGTTAAATTTTATACAGCTTGTTGGCCAAAGTCAAGGTTGTGTATCTTTTAACGGGATCCTAGTCCACTACGAAACTAGGTTTCCCGAGTACTCCACGGAGGGTTAGAGGCTCGCCGAAAAATAGTGGGAGGCAAGTATTAAATTTACAATTTCGTTTAGATACTTGCCAATACACGCTCATTTCATTTTTCGTCATTAAATATATTAGTTGGACTAATATTCAATTGTTTTTTTAATTAAACAGTTGGACTGTATTCAGACTACTTCATTTGTGGTTGGTTATATAATTGGATTATAGTAATCAATACATTTGAATGTAACCAATAAATTATAGTTGATTATATAGTTAGACTATAGTAATCATTATATTTAATTGTACCTGAAATCGTTGATTGGATAGTTGGATTATGGCAATCAAGATGGCTGAAAGATTAGCGTCAAAGGAAATAATCCTGGGGAAAATGTATTTAACGACTTTAATTTTCAGATTGAGAGTATAACCTCTCGAGCATGAGCCCGGAGTTGAGCAAATAGTAGAGCATGAGCTTGGGAAGACTCATTGTGATGATAACTTTAGTGTTCAATCCGTTATGCATAGCCAGAGATTCTTAAAAGGACATATCCCAAGTTGTCTATCTAAACTGTGGCAAACGGGGTCACTAGAAGTGACTGCCGTATGGACAAGGTAGACATGAAGGAATTGAAAGCGGGACAAGGTTATGGCTTCAAGAATGTTTGTTATAAACATGTTAACTACTGGTTTTAAAATTGGATTTTTGATACTAGATGTGGTACATGAATATATGTACTGATGTGCGGGATCTGCTGATAAGCAGAAAACTGGCTTCAGATGAGATCGACCTACAAGTCGGAAATAGGACGAGAGTCGCTGTTTTGGCCGTAGGAACCTAAGTTTTGGAACTGCCCTTGGGGCATGTACTTAAAGTAGGAAACTGTTATAATGTACTTAGTTTGACTAGAAACATTATCTCTATTTCTAGTATAACCCGTTGCGGGTATACCTTTATATTCTAGAACACTAAGTGTTTTGTTTATAAAGATGATATTGAGATAAACACATTAGATGTGAATAACAGTATTTATATTTAGAATATAAATTAATCTCATACATATAACATGACAAACAAATAGCTCAAAATCAATTAATCAGATGAGACTTATTTGTGGCATTGTCGTCTGGGACGCATTAACAAGACTCGTATATCCACACTTTCGAAGAGTGTATACTAGGACGGATTTGATCCTAATTCAAATGATGTCTACGAATCTAGTTTATTAGGAAAAGTGCCTAAAACACCTTTTACTAGGTAAAAGTTCAAGTGTCATCGATCTGTTAGCCCTCGTTCATAGGGACGTAAGTGGGCCCATGTCTAGCTAGGCTAGAGGTGGATATGGATACTTTGTAACCTTTACGGATGTGGCATCACGTTGCGGCTATGTGTATCTTATGAAACAAAAGTCAGAAACTTTTGAGTAATTCAAAGAGTTTCGACACAAAGTAAGAAAACAGACCGGTAAAGTATTAGAACATTGCGGTCAGACCATGGTGGACAATACTTAAACATATGAGTCGCTCTGAGCTACCAATTTCCTTCTGAGGATACACGCATTGAACAATGCAATACTTATTTTGAATAAGGTTCCATGAAAATCTGTTAGATAGACTTCATATTAGATATGAACCGGAAAAAAATCGGGTTTCTCATTCCTGAAGATTTGGGAATGCTGGGCATACGTTTGGATGATACCAAACTAGAACCCAAATCAGATAAGTGCCTATTTGTAATTGGTTATCCTAGGGAAACCAAAGTATAGTACTTATACAACTCACAAGAGAACAATATAATTGTTGCTCTCCATGAGATTTTCCTAAGAGGAATTCCTATATGTAGTGGTAAGTGGGAGGAAAGTAAAACTCGATGAAAATCGGAGTAATACTGTTCCAGGCACCGAGTCCTCACGAAACACCAACAGTTCATCAGGGATGAAACTGTACCAATAATCTTCGAATACACAAGAACCGCGTAGGTCGGAGAGAGTCAGAAAACAACCTGGGAGGTATGGTTTTCTGATCTCACCTCATGAAGATGTCAATCTTATTGAGGAAGATGAACCAGCTACGTATGAGGTAGTGATACAAGGTATCGACTCCTTTTATGATAAAGTACCATGAAGTCCGAAATAGATTCCATGTATATCAACCAAGTTTGGATACTGGTTGATGTACCAGAAGGCATTGTGCCTATTGGTACTATATGTGTCTTCAAGGAAGACATACATGGATGGCAACATACAAATGTACACAGCTAGGCTTGTACAGAAAGGGTATCGTCAACGATATAGTGTCGACTACGACGAACCTCTTTCACATGTTGCCATGATTAAATCCATTTGGATAATTCTTGCTATAACTGCATATTTCGTTTATGAAATATGACAGATGGATGCCAAAACCGCTTTCCTTAACAGAAACCTTTTGGAGGATGTTTGTATGCAACATCCGGATGGTTTTTTCAAGCTAAAACATGTAAACAAGGTTTACAAGTTAAATCGATCCATTTATGGATTGAAGCAAGCATTGCATTCTTGGAACCAGCGTTTTGATGTAATCATAATGGTATATGATTTAATTCAAAACGTAAATAATTCTTGTGTATATAAGAGGGTTAGTGGGAGTGCACTGAAAATGAATGTCCTAT
The DNA here is from genome assembly GCA_019454045.1 of Zanthoxylum bungeanum. Lineage (NCBI taxonomy): Eukaryota > Viridiplantae > Streptophyta > Magnoliopsida > Sapindales > Rutaceae > Zanthoxylum > Zanthoxylum bungeanum. The sequence goes on from SKCR01042729.1 coordinate 57,634, forward strand.
AAGGTGATGGTGTATTGCTTCTTAGCAATAACATTCCCATAATAAAATCGATGAAAGCTTGGCTTTCATGAAAAATTCTCCAAAGAATACCTGGGAGAAGCAGGCTTTATTCTAGGAATAAAAATCTACTGTGATAGATCTAGAAAGCTGCTAACACTCTCTCAGTGTTTGTGCATTTTGATATGTACATGACCTGATGTCTCATATGCTTTGAGCACACGTAAACACAATCAGGCCAATCTAAATGATGGTCACTAGATTGATGTAAAGAACAACCTTGAGTATCTTGGATGAACTAAGGATGCTTTCTTAAAATATGGGGAAAGGAGAACTTGAGGTAACTAGGTTCACCGCTGTAAGTTTCCAAATCGATGAAATGACTGTAAGTCGCTATAAGGGTACATATATAGTTTGAATAACAGAACAGTGAACTGGAAATCTTCCAAGCAAGATACTGTTGCCGAATAAATAACAAAAGCGGAACATTACTGCAGCTGATGCAGCAATAAAATCATTTTGGATCTAAATAATCCTAATTGGATTAGGAGTAGTTCTATTAGCAACTGAGCTAGGCTACAACACAGGCTAAAGAAACATGATCTCATCAATGATCCAAGTATGTACTTCAACTAATTCATCTGATTCGTTCGATCATACATTGTGGCGATGTGATGATCGAATAAATCGCATCAAATGATAACCTTGTAAATCCGCTAACGAAAGCTGTTTCTCAGCAGAAGTTTGAGCGACCCGTACATAGTTTAGGTGTAGAACACATGAGTGATTGGCTATAGGCCAAGTGGGAGATTGTTGGACAATTATGACCCATAACATCACTATTTGTACAGAACATGGTGTTGTTGTACAAATTAACTATGTGAGAAAGGAAATTGTTCTTTTATCATTTGTAATTGGATTACCTGGATATATAAATGATAAAAGTCCTTATGATTAGTTCCGGATTAATAAGATATGAGACAATATTAATCCACAAAGGTTTCATCATTAAATATCCATAGTCGTAGTATTATCAAGACTGGACATCGATAATGTGGAATAGGCTAGTATTACACTTGTGCATGTTATGGAAGCGTAACAACATAGTTCTCATATATTTGTGTATTGGATACTCATGCAAGTGTAATAGGAGGTTCTTTTTACCGATGGTACGGAAACAGCTTTACTCTGGATAGACCCCTCGGAATCCCATTGGTAGTATGACTATGTGTCTATGGGAATTCGAATCAGGGTAGGTGTATTTGGTCTTAACCTGAGACTTACATCGCTAATACTTGCGACAATCAATATACTTTGGTTTTAGCCATCCGAGACTTTAACAGGTTCTATGTATGATTCTTCTGGGTATATTGAGAATCGTAGTGTATTGGGTGTGATGTCAAGAAGGAATTATCACTTCAGTCATATGGAGATGATGATCACGCATGGATACAGAACTGGTATTCTAAGTGCTATAGCCATCGGGGAAGTATGACTAGGTCATGACTTTCCGATCATAAAGAGACTAGTTGCTAGTGATCCGATATATGCTTCGTACGGGGTAGACACAATGTTGGAGTTCTACGGCCTTGAGGATCGAATAACAAGCAATGAAATATATGCGAATACATACGATGAAGTTGCGGAATACTCACATCGATCGATTGAGCGACGCGGCAACGAACAAAAATTTAGTTTTCTGCCCTCTGGTGCATTCGGCAGTGAGCTGCAGTTCCCTCTCCATTTTCGGCTTCAATCCATCTCCATAAAGCTCCAAGCTTTGCGAAATGATTCCAAGCTCATCGGTGGACTTCCCTATCACCTTCGCATGACTTCGTAGTGTGCTAGCACTCTTGATTTTGCAACAAAATCATGACTCTTGTGCTTCCCTCATTGTCTCGGCTTTTAGGCAGAAACCAGTGAAGAACAGCCCTTGTGGGCTTGAGGAAGAAGAGAGAAAAAAGAAGAGAAAGAGTTGGTTTTGTTGTAAAATGGAATTAAGTGTATCTAATACACAAATTTGAAAGTCAAATACCATTAATAAAATAATGTTAAATGTCTTTCAAGCCATCAAATGCTTTCCATCAACTTCCATCAAGTCACATCATTCAATCAATCAAGTGACAAGTTGTCACATCACTCAAAGTGACTAATGATTTGACGCTTGATGCGACTAGTGATTTGATGCTTGATTTGACTTACGTGACGCACTCGAATTCGAAATGTGAATGCACTCGCAAACAATCCCGAGCTCGGCTTCGCTAATTCCAAATTAACGAATTTTCCGTTGCGACGTAATTAAATGATTATGCCTAGCGAAATCACTATTCACGTCGCTAATGAATTAATTCTAAATTAATTCGTTCGCCCGAATTAAAATCTAATTTTAATTCTGCGTCGAAATCCAATTTCGTATAATATATCAAATATATTATTTAATCGATTAATTCCAAATTAATCGTTATCTCTCTTTAAACGATATTTTATCCCAGATAAAATATCTCCGCAATTAATCCCAGATTAATTTTCTCTCTCATCTAATTAATCCAAGATTAATTAAAGTGCGAGTCATACGTCATCGGTGAATCTTCGGGAAGCGACCCATGAGATCCCTGGATATGTTGGCAGTAAATCGGGTCGTCGGACAATCCAAACACGTAAGTACCTAGAACTACGTTTATACCGATTTACAAGACAAGGTTGGCTTCTAGCAAAGCGCCATGCCTACCCAATTCTCCAGAAACATCCTTACAGGAATATAAGATCTATATTAGGCGTAGTATACGTAGTATTGCGTATTTCGATCCAGTATCGGATGATCACATGCAAGGCCTGGGGCTGGTACAGTGTCTGCCCCGTACGAAGCATATATCAGATTAGAAGCAACTAGTCTCTTTATTATCGGATAATCATGACCAAGTCATATTATCCCGTGTTGGACAATTATGACCCATAACGTCACTATTTGTACAGATCACGGTGTTGTTGTACAAATTAACTATGTGACAAAGGAGATTGCACTCTTATCATTTGTGATTAGATCACCAAGATATATAAATGATAGGAGGTCCCTGTGATTTGTTCCTAGACTGAGAATGATATGAGACAGTATCAGTCCACGAAGGATAAATCATTAAATATCTGTAGTCAGAGTATTATCGAGATTGGACATCGATAATGCAGAATAGACTATTATTACACTTGTGCGTGTTATGTGAGATCATAACGGCATAGTTCTCATATATTTGGGTATAGGATACTCATGCAAGTGTAATAGGAGGTTGTGTTTTACCGATGGTACGGAAAACAGCTTCACTGTGGATAGACCCCTCGGAATTCCATTGGTAGTATGACTATGTGTCTATGGAAGTCCGAAATCAGGGTAGGTGTATTTGGTCTTAACCTGAGACTTGCATCGCTAATACTTGCGACAATCGGTATGCTTTAGTTTTGGTCGTCCAGGGCTTTAACCGGTTCTGTGTACGCCAATGCTGGGTATATTGAGAATCGTAGAGTATTGGGTGTGATGTCAAGATGGAAGTGTCACTCCAGTCATAGTGGAGATGATGTCACGTAGGATACGGTACTACTGCTCTTAAGTACTGCAGTCATCGGGATATTATGGCTAGGTCATGTATATCCGATAATAGAGACTAGTTACCAGACATCCGACATGTGCTTCGTACGGGGCAGACACGACTCCAGCCCCAGGCCTAGCACGTGACAATCCGATACTGGATCGTAATATGCAATACTACGTATACTACGCCTGACATAGATTATATATTCCAGTAAGAATATTTCTGGAGAATTGGGTAGGCACGGTGCTTTGCTAGAAGCCAACCATGTCTTGTAAATCGGTAAGCACGTGGTACGAGGTACGCACGTATTCGGATAATCCGATGACCGTATTTACTGCCAACATATCCAGGGATCTCTTGGGTTGCTTCCCAAAGATTCACCGATGACAGTTGATTTAAATTAGAATTAATCTGGGATTAATTAAGAGAGAAAATTAATCTGGGATTAATTAAGATGGAGAAAATTAATCTAGGATTAATTGAGGTATTATTTAATTTGGGATTAAATGTGTTCGTAAGAGAGAGAACGCGATTAATTTGGAATTAATCGGTAGAATAAATTTAATTGTTAAATTTGATTTTTCTATTTAATTTATTCGTATGGGCTAAAATTAATATATCGGATACATTAATATGAATTGGATTTCATTACGAAATTAAAGTTGGACTTTAATGCGAACGAGCGAATTAATTTAGAATTAATTCGTAGACGACATTCGTAATATATTTGCGAGGCATCGTTATTTAATTAAATTAGATTTAATTATTTAGGATGAAAGTTCGTTTAATTAGATTAAACGGAACCGAGCCGCGACAAATGTTCGTAGAGATATTTGAATTTTGAATTCAAATGTGGGGCCCACTTTAATGTGGTAGTTGGGAGGGTAGTTGGCATTTATGCCAAGCCACCCACCATCCAACTACCTTGGAATGGTTTTGGTGAAACCATTTACCCAACTACCTTGTTTAGGTAAAAAGGGTAAATTGGTTTTACCTAAAACTCTTCTCTCTCTCTTCACTTGTGTATGCAACACACTTGTAACACTTGAAACATTTGGAAACCCTAATCCTCTCCTCCATGGGCGTGAGCTTCATCCTTGCAAATGGGCGTGAGCTTCTTGTCTTCCTCTCTTTGATTTTGTGGCAAAATCAACAAAGCTAGCACTTGGAGAAATCAACTAAGGTGATAGGGAAACTACTTCAAGAGTTGGAATCATCACTTAAAGCTTGGAATCAACAAAGGAAGGATCTTGGAGATCTTCAACTTAAAGCTTGGAATCAACAAAGGAAGGATCTTGGAGATCTTCAACTCAAAGCTTGGAATCAACAAAGGAAGCATCTTGGATCTTGGATCTTCTTCTCAAAATTTTAAAAGCTCAAATCCATTCAATGTAAGTAATTCCGCAACTTATTTTGAATTTGTGAACATGTTTTCATGCTTATTAGATCCTTGGCATGTTCTAGGAACACTAACAATGGTATCAAGAGCCAATTTTAAGCATGAAATTTAGGGTTCATGAGACTAAATTTGGGGCTTTTATGTTTTGAGCATGATTTCTTCCATTGATGCTTTGAGCATGCTTAGATTATGTTAACTTAGAGTTGTGCATGATTAGATTTGAAATAAATTGATTGGATCAAAAATTAAAATTTTTTTAAGGTGGCCGAATACTATGTGCAGTGAACTGTGCAGTTTTTTGATTTTTGTAACATGAAATGATGTGTTTAAATGCATGTTTAAATGTTGATTGTTGGTTTGATTAGATTAGAATCAAAGTCAATAATGTTTATGTTAAAATCAAAGAGCATGTTGAGCATGAAATGATGATTTTAAGGATTCAATTTGTGTTGAGCATGAAATGATGTATTTTGGCTTCAATTTGTGTTGAGCATGAATTAATGGATTAAGCTTGATTAATTAAGTTAATTGGTATTTTGGAAATATTGAGTTTAATTAATTAATCATGGCTAATACACTTTAATTAAATAATTGTGATATTTAGAATATTATAATTATGTTAATCAGCCTTTAATTTAGTAATGGGCTAAAAGTGTGTATTTGGGCTTAATGGGCTTGGTTTGACTAAGTTTGGTTTTGGACTTTTGGATTGGATCCAATTGGGCCCAAAACCAATTCCATAAGGTCCAAATATATCACTTGGCCTTTTAAGGAATTTAATTGGGCCTAATGGGCCTAAATTGATTTGTTGGCAATATGGTGATTCCTATTGGGCCTTAGCATTTTGGGTTTGATCTATTATGGCCAAAGTCCATGCCTTAAGAATTAATTAAAAGCCCATTGGAATTTAATTAAAATGACATTGGATGTTATTGGGCCTTTGAGACCCATTAAGATTGGATTTGGAATCCAAGTCTTTAAGGCTTAAAAGTAAGTGTATATATTTAATTTGGAATTAAATTGGAATTAGTATTGAATACAAATAAATTGGATTTAAAGTTGTAGTTCAATATAATTCAAGAATACTTACTTTGAGTATTTATTCTTAAACGAGTTTGACTCACGCAAATCAAATCGTTGTATGAACATTATATGGTCATTAATTCAAAGATTAATTAATTGGATTAAATTGATTGAATAACATGATTTGTATGAATACATGAATGTGTTGTATGAATAATGTATATCGGATGGATATTAGAAGGGCAAGGGCAGTTTTGGAAATTGTTGTAATAAGTTTAGAATTATTAAATTGGACCTAAGTGTCCAGCCTTTTATCTCCTCTCTCATTGTATTTCTCTTCTCACCTATTCCCTCAATGTAAATGAGGTTTCTTTATTGTATTATGTAATTGGGTAGAAGTTAGAATAGTTCTAGCCGGGGAGAGGAAAGGGGAGTGATTTGTTCTAGGAACAATTTGTGACATATCCATCCCCATATCATTATTAATTTATTTATTTATACGCGCTTTATTATGTATTTAGAATCCATGTTTAAAGGTGTATGATGATGAGACCTTAACAAAGATAATAAATTGGTTGCCAATTTGCACGTGAAAAACCCTCAAATCATATTAAGCGTTTTTCCTTCCGTTGAGTGATTCTTACTCAAGATCCAAAGTTGGCATTGGTTTGTTGGCCAAAGTCAAGACCTTTGTCAATTGCGGATGTGTTTGAATCATGAGAGTTTTGTTCCATATCGGTGTCTTGTCCAAGTTGTGATTTGTTGGCCAAAGTCAGGATCACTTCTTGTCCATCGACATTGATTACGAAGCTTTCCATGTCAATGGGTTCCGCTTAACTGGGATCATTAAGTTTGTTGTGCCAAAGCCAATGCTTAGTTGATTCAGAGGAAAAAGGTTAGGTAATATATTCGATATATTGGCATATATAAAATATATGTTTCGGACTTGGATGTCAACCTACTGGATCTAGGAATTGGATGGGATCCAATTGATCTTTGAGATCTACCTAGTTAAATATCATACAGCTTGTTGGCCAAAGTCAAGGTTGTGTGTTATTTAACGGGATCCTACCACTAGGAAACTGGGTTTCCCGAGTACTCGACAGAGGGTTAGAGGCTCGCCGAAAATTAGTGGGAGGCGAGAATTAAATTTGCAATATTCGTTTAATTACTTGCCATATGCGCTCAATCAAATATCATTCGTCAAATATATATTAGTTGGACTAATATTTAATTGTTGTTTAATAAACAGTTGGACTGTAATTCAAACTATTCAATTAATGGTTGATTTTATAATTGATTATAGTAATCAATATAATTGAATTAACCAATTTAATTATAATGATTAAATGGTTGGACCATAGTAATCATTATATTAAATAGTACCTGAATCGTTGATTAAATAGTTGGACTATTAGAATCAAGATTAAATTGAAAGATTAGTGTTTAAAACATTATCCTAGGGAAAATGTGTTTAGACGACTTTAATTTTCAAATTGGGAATAAAATTTCAGGATGATCCTGGAAACTAATAAGTTACTTTATTTGATAAAATAACATATTAGGCCTAAGCCCAGAGTTAAGCAAATAGTAGAGCATGATCTTTGGAAGATTCATGTGATGATAACTTTAGTGCTTAATTCATTATACTTGTCATAATGACTCCTTAATTTCTTAATCAGAACTAAGGATTAGATCCTTAAAGTATGATAATGAAATTGAAGGATCTCATAGATCTATTCTTAGATCTTAGAAGTATTAAATTGCAATAAACAACTCTTGGAGAGTTAATAACTATTCTCAAGGAGACCAAAGTCAAAGTTTGCAATAGGCAAGTAGCGCAAGGCATCTTACTTCGTTACTTCGATATTCTAGAAGGCCAAGGCTTGGCCAAAGACTTTTGGAATGTGAAAAGGGCAAAGGCAAAATCATTATAATCTTCTAGGAAGATAAAAGACATATCCCAAGATGTCTGCCTAAATTGTGGCAAACGGGGTCATTGAAGCGTGACTGCCGTATGGACAAAGCAGACATGAAGGAATTGAAGACGAGCAAGGCTCTGACTTCAAATATGTTTGTCAAACATTATGTTCACTACTAGTATTAAAATTAGATTTTGAATACTTAGTGTGGTACATAAAATATGTATTGATGTTCAGAATCTGTTTTGAACGGGATACTGACATCATTTGAGATTAATCTGTGAATCGGAAACGGGACGACAATCGCTGTTTCAACCGTAGATACCTAAGTTTAGGAACTACCCTTCAGGTATGTACTTAAATTAGGAAACTGTTAAAATATAACTAGTTTGACTAGAAATAATGTCTCTATATCGTGTATAACTCGTTGCGAGTATACCTTTATATTCTAGAACACTAAAGTGTTTTATTTTATAAAGATGATATTGAGATAAACACATTAGATGTGAACAACAGTATTTATATTTTGAATATAAATAAATCTCAAACATATAACATGACAAACAAGTAGCTCAAACTGATTTGATCAGATAAGACTTATTTGTGGCAGTGTTGTCTGGGACACATTAAACAAGACTCGTATATCCACACTTTTGAAGAGTGGATACTAGGACAGATTTGATTCCATTCAAATGAAGTCTACGAATCTAGTTTATTAGGCAAAGTGCCTAAAACACCTTTACTTGGTAAAAGTATAAATGCCACCGATCTATTAGCCCTCGTTCATAGTGACGTAAGTGGGCTCATATCTAGCTAGGTTAAATATGGAAATAAATGTTTCGTGACCTTTTCAGATGTGGCATCTCGTTATGGTTATGTGTTTCTTATCTTAAGCACGAATCGGAAACTTTTAGAGTTTGGACACGAAGTAGACAAATAGATCGGTTAAAGTATTAAAACATCACGGATTGACCATGATGAAAATACTTAAGCAATAAGTTTTTCATATACTTGAAAGAGTATAGTATTCTTTCAATGAGGACTCCTCCTGGAACACGTCAATTTGACGGTGTGTCCGAACGGAGAAACTGAATTTTGTTGGACATGATAAGGTTAATCATGAGTCGCTCTGAGCTACCATTTACCTTCAAAAGGGATAAGCATTAACAGTGAATACTTATTTTGAATATGGTTCCATAAAAATGTTTTGACAGATTTCATATTAGATATAAACAGGAAAGAAACTGGGCTTTCTCACTCCTGATGATTTGGGAATGCTAGGCATACGTTTGGATGATACCAAACTAGAACCCAAATTGGATAAGTGCCTAATATAATTGGTTATCCTAAGGAAACCAAAGTATAGTACTTATACAACTCACTAGAGAACAATGTAATTGTTGCTCACCATGCGGTTTTCCTAAGAGGAATACCGGTATGCAGTGGTAAGTGGGAGGATAGTAAAACTCGATGAAAATCGGAGTAATACTTTTCAAGGCACCTAGTCCTTAATGGAACACAAACAGTTCATCAAGGATGAAACTGTACCAGTAATCTTCGAATACACAAGAACCGCGTAGGTCTGAGAGAGTCAGAAAATAACCTGGGGTATGGGTTTCTGATCTCACCTCATAAGATGTCAATCTTATTGAGGAATACGAACTGACTACGTATAAGGAAGTGATACAAGGTATCGACTCCCTATCATGGCAAAATGCCATGAGTCCAAAATGGATTCCATATAACAACTACGTTTGGACACTAGTTGTTGTACCACAAGGCATTGTGCCTATTGGTACTATATAAGTCTTCAAGGAAGACATACATGGAAGGCAACCATACCAACGTACTATGCTAGGCTTGTAGCGAAAAGGTATCGTTATCAACATTGTGTTGATTACAACGAAATCTTTATATGTTGCCACGTTAAATCCATTTGGATAATGCTTGCTGATGATGCATGTTTCATTCATGAAATATGGCAGCTGAACGTCAAAATCGCTTTCCTTAAATGGAAACCTCTTTGGAGGATGTTTACAACATCCTGACGATTTTGTCGTATCAAAACTAGCAAACAAGGTTTGCAGGTTATTCGATCCATGTATGGATTGAAGTAAGTATTGGTTTCTTGGAACTATCGTTTTTATGTAATCATAATGGTGTATGATTTGATTCAAAACAAATATGATTCTTGTGTATATAAGGAGATTAGTGGGAGCACTGACAATGATGTCCTAAATAATGATGATATGTCATTTCTTGGAAATGATATTCCCATATTACAATCGCTGAAAGCTTGGCTTTCATGAAAATTCTCCATAGAATTCTTGGGAGAAACAACCTTTATTTTAGGAATAAAGATCTACTGGGATAGATTTAAAGTTGTTAACAATCACTAAGAACTCGTACATTAAAATAAATGTACGTGACCTGGTGTCTCATATGTTTTGAGCATATGGAGTCACAAACAGGTCAATCCAAGTGATAGTCACTGGATTGATATTAAGAACATATGTTAGTTGTTAGACAGTAATGACCCATAGCGTCACTATTTTGTAAATGATATTGTATTATTGTACAAAATTAACTATGTAGTAATGAAATTGCCTTTTACCATTTTGTAATTTATTTACTTTGATATATAAATGGTAAAAGTCCCTATGATTAGTTCCGGATTGTGATGATATGAGACGGTAACAATCCATAAAGGTTTAATCATTAAATATCCCTAGTCGTAGTATTATCGAGATTGGACATCGATAATGCGGAATAGACTAGTACTGCACTTGTGCATGTTGTGAGGGCACAACGGCATAGTTCTCATATATTTAAGTATTGATACTTATGCAAGTGCGGTAGGAGGTTTGTTTTTACCGATGGTACGGAAAACAGCTTCGCTCTGGATAGACCCCGCGGAGTCCCATTGGTAGTATGTCTGCGTGTCTATGGGAGTCCGCTTCAGGGTAGGTGCATATGATCTTAACCTGAGACTTGCATCGCTAGTACTTACGACAATCGGTAAACTTTAGTTTTGGTGGTTCACAGGGCTTTAACGGGTTCTGTGTACACCTCTTCTGGGTTTATCGAGAATCGTAGTGTATTGGGTGTGATGTCAAGATGGAAGTATCACTTCAGACATATGGAGATGATTATCGCGAGGGATACAGAACTAGTACTCTATAATGGTTGCAACCATCGGGATAATATGACTAGGTCAGGATTATCCGATTCAAAGAGACTGGTTGCTTGATGTCCGATATGTGTATCGTACGGGGCAGACACATCTCCAGCCCCAGGCCTTACATGTGATCATCCGATACTGGTTCGATATACACTATACTACGGTATACTACGCCTGTTATAGATCTTATATTCCAATAAGAATATTTCTAGAGAATTGGGTAGACATGGCGTTTTGCTAGAGGCTAACCTTGTCTTGTAAATCGGTAAAAAAACGTAGTACTTGGTACGTACGTGTTCGGATAGTTCGACAACCGGATTTACTGCCAACATATCTAGAGATCTCTTGGGTCGCTTCCCGAAGATTCACCAATGACGTATGATTCAAACTCGATTAATCTTGGATTAATTACGGAGAGACTTTATCCTGGATAAAGTACTATATAAAAGAGATAGAACGATTAATTTGGAATTAATCGTAAAATTATTATATTCGATATAATAATAAAATTCGATTTCGACGCGAAATTAAAATTAGATTTTAATTCGGGCAATTAAACGTTAGCGACGTAAATAATAATTTCGCTAGGCGCAATTATTTATTTAAATTCGATTTAATTAACGTCGCGCGTAAGTTCGGTATTTCGGAAATATCGAACCCGAACGCTGAGTGCACGTGGGCCCACTTTCATTTGGAAACGTGTGGGGCCCACATGACACATGTCATTATATGCATTATTTAATTGTTGATGCATTGCATGGAGATAGTGTACAATGCACTCAAGGTTTTGCATGGAAATTGAGTGTTTGACACTCTAAGCCATGCATGATTTGTGTCATAAGTTTATTATTAATTAATAAATATTATGGCATAAATATAAATTGATTTTGTAACAAAAAATCAGATCTCCTCCTCTCTCTCACATTGCCGAAAACTTCACTCAGTTTTGGCTCTCCACTTTTCTGTTTTTGTTGCAAAAACTTGAAGAATTTGTGCATGTTTGGAACATAAAATACACATCTTTGGCTAGCACCATCAAGGGATCATACAAAGGTGTTATGGGAAACTCATCTTAGAGCTTGGAAGGATCAAAAATTGCTTGGAGCTTCTCTTTTCTGTTTGGCCGAAACCCTCACTGTTGGACAAAATGACCCATAGCGTCACTATTTGCACAGATCATTGTGTTGTTGTAGCAAATTAACTATGTGACAAGGAAATTGCACTCTCATCATTTGTGATTAGATCACCATAAATATATAAATGAAGAGAGGTCCCTATGATTAGTTCCTGGATTGAGAATGATATGAGACAGTATCAGTCCCCGAAGGATTAATCATTAAATATCCCTAGCCGGAGTATTATCGAGACTGGACATCGATAATGCAGAATAGGCTAGTATTGCACTTGTGTGCGTTGTGAAGGCACAACGGCATAGTTCTCATATATATAAGTATCGGATACTTATGCAAGTGCGATAGGAGGTCGTGTTTCACCGATGGTACGGGAAACAGCTTCGCTCTGGATAGACCCCTCGGAATCCCATTGGTATTATGACTATGTGTCTATGGGAGGCCGAATTCAAGGTAGGTGTGTATAGTCTTAACCTGAGACTTACATCGCTAATACTTACGATAATCGATAGACTTTGGTCTTGGTGGTACAGGGCTTTAACCGGTTCTGCGTACACCACTTATGGGTTTATCAGAGAGTCGTAGTGTATTGGATTTGATGTCAAGAAGGAAGTGTCACTCCAGTCATAATGGAGATGATGTCACGAAGGATACGGTATTAGTGCTCTTAAGTGATGCGCATCCAATCGTAATATTATGACCAGGTCATGAATATCCGATTATAGAGACTAGTTACCAGACATCCGATATGTGTTTCGGACGGGGCAGACACTTATCCAGCCCCAGCCCTAGCACGTGACTATCCGATACTGGGCCGATATGCACAATACATTAGTATACTACGCTTGATACAGATCTTAATATTCTTAATGGATATGTCCGGAGAATTGGGTAAGACTTGGTGCTTTGCTAGGAGTCGACCTTGTCTCGTAAATCGGTAGAACGAACTATACTTGGTATGTACGTGATTCGGATACTCCGACGACCGTATTTACTGCCAGATTATCCGGGGATCTCATGGGTCGCTTCCCGATAATCCACCGATGACGCACAACTCGCACTCTTGAATAATCTGGGATTATACAGAAGAGAGAGAAAATTAATCTAGGATTAATAACGGAGATGTTTTATCCGGGATAAAATGTCGTCTAAAGAGAGAGAGAACGATTAATTCGGAATTAATCGAGTATTAATATATTCGATGTATTAGACAAATTAGATTTCGACGCGGAATTAAAATCAGATTTTAATTCGGGCAAGCGAGTTAATTTAGATTAATTCGTTAGCGACGTAAATAATAATTTCGCTAGGCGCAATTATTTATTTAAATTCGATTGAATTACGTCGCGACGTAAGCTCGGTATTTCGGAAATATCGAACCCGAACGCGTGAGTGCACGTGGGCCCACTTTCATTTGGAAACGTCTAGGGCCCACATGACACATGTCATTCTAATGCATTGCAGTAGATTGTGTACATTGCACTCAATGTCATTGCATGGAGTTTGAGTGTTTGACACTCTAAGCCATTGCATGATTTGTGTCATAAGTTTATTATTAATTAATAAATATTATGG